>CM052125.1:14605496-14712155 GCA_028454245.1 Halictus quadricinctus | reverse complement strand
ACATATATATACATTGTGTCGACAAAACAGTGTATCAATATTTTATTTAAATCGTTTTTAAAATCAAGCAGTAGGAATATAGTAGGGAGGCCTTGATTTTAATTTCATAGAGAAATTGTATCTTTGCATTGAATTATTTGTATTTCAATTACCAGAGGAACTTGAAGTACGATTATTTAATTAATAAATGTTACAAAGTTTGAAAACTTGTAATTAAATTAAAACGACATACCAGAAAAACTATTAACATAGTCTTCAATAAATTATGTTACATGTAAAAAAAAAGGATGACCGATGAAAATTACCGGATCGTAAAGTTATTATTAATCAACGCAACCTTATTTATAATTAAGAACATGTAAGTATTGTGTTAATTTTGACGAGTATGATACCAAAGTTGAATGTTATCGATTTCTACGAATACGGGTTTGATCAATTAATGAAACGAGATTGTCAGGTAATTACATACTAACTCTACTTCTTTCATGTGATTGATTTTGTAACCGTCCAAAATCTCCTATTTGTGTAACACAGAAACTATTCGTCAAGGCCATCCTCAAAACATAAAAGTCTATCATATGTATACCAAAGTATATATTACCGTTCCTGGTTAAAACAAAAGTCCTGAAAATTAACTAAAGTTAACAATCTATTATCGTTTTAAAAGTAATATATTAAAATAAATTATAAATCCCGTATATAGGGTTACCCCCTCTATTTTTACTAACAATCTATGGAGTGTATAAAAAGTAGTATTATATTTTATCGGGTACTCTAAATCGTTTGCTTGTTCAGGTATTGATCATACAAATTTTTTTTCTACGTTCATTTATCATAAAAATCATGTGACAAAAGTACCAGAGATAGTTCTCTCCCCTCTAAGAGTAGCTGTGTCATGTCTTGTCTTTGAACCATTTATACTACTGTAATATTGTTAAAGTTACAAAATTTCTACGCTACAAGTTTATCATAAAAGAAATACCTGTGTACTTTCAAATCGAAAGGTGAATGTTTTTATGTTCGTCTGATGAACTCACGATGTTTCGCTGTCGATCTATAATTTGCATATACATATATATATATATATATATATATATAATTGGAAAAGTTAGTAAGAACAGAAACAACAGTATGATAATGATAACATTAATAAGATAATAGTAGTTATGACTGCGGCCACGATAATAAATCCAAAGTGCATTTTTAATATGGGCTTCTACTACTATCCAGTAGTATACAATATTTTATACTTATAGTCCTGTTCTGCGCTCAATATCATTTTTACAAAGCATACAAGATCATAAGAACTATAAGATAGTTACAATCCATACATTTCTCGACTTGAGTCGAGCAAACGATCTTACTTTGTACGATGTACTTAAAATAAGTCAAATAACCATATATTATACAGAATAGGACTATCGGTTCATTACGAAATACATGCTTCTATAAAATTGAAAAGGTAGTAGTGTTTTCTTTTTTTTTTTTGTACATAGTTTTGTGAGTTTTATTTTTCTTTTGTGTTATCTCTCAAAGATTTCTCATGAAATGTGCCTGCATAATAACCTCAGAACGATACAAACGTATTTCAAATATTTATTTAAGAAATCAGTATTTTGTAAACAATATATACACAAACCCAATCTCTCTTGTTTTTTAATACATGTACCTGATTTATGTAATTTTTTAGGAAATTGTGAATTACATTTAACGCACGATAAGGATAGTCAAAATGAAATACTTAATTTTTTTTTTGGAGCACACGTCGATACTCCAAATTTTTAAGTAATCTTTTAATGATATTACCACACTGATTTCTTTGAATTCATAACATAATCCTTTTATTTCCTGTTTTCGTTCCCGTAGATGTCATATCGGTCATACTTAAATCCTATCCTGCAATCAAAGCTGAATACTGGAATTGCTCATCTGACTAATGATTGTTAGTATCCCAATATATTTATATATACTAAATAAAATATACTTAATTGATTTTACCAAAAAAGATATACACATGAATTCGAAATAGTTTGTCCACTATTTTGGTATGTACATTTTAGTGTATCTCTATCTACATCTAAAAGATCCACTTGTTTTACATATTTTAATTTTAACACCTACATAAATCGTTTGTACAAATAAATGATCACTTCTGTAACTATACATTTTATTGTTGGGTATAGAAAAATCTTTAATCTGATAAAAAATTTATCCTTCAAGGAACATAATTTTTTTACAACATCTATACATATATCTGTATGTGTAAATAAACAAAATTCTATAGTATAGTGTACAATACAGCAGAAAATAAGTTTGAATTATAGCATGCTCGGTGTCATATTATTTTGTTATCGTTTTTAACTAATAATATTTTATAAGACATTAATTACGTTCTCTTTTTTTTTCGATTTATTAATTTAGTGTATAATTATAGTATGATAATGTTATCACTGTTTAATTACAGTTAGAACATTAAGAGAATTTATTAATAATAATGTATGCTTTCATTAATTATAGACATGAGTTGAAGAAACTGTTAAAGTTTTAGAATGGGTACATATTTTATACCGAAAATTTTCATGCCTTGAATCCAGTATAAGAGAAGATGTAGTTTTAAAAAAAAAGTTGCTAAATTGCATATAAATAGTAATCATAGATTTATTTATACGATATATATCTATGTTATTGTACATAACATACGTGATTGAATACAAATTTCATGGGTGTAATTTGCCATTTTGATGAACAAGCGTGTGTGTTTGCAAACTTTTTACTTTTTGTTATCAAGTACTTTTATTACTAATTCTTAAACAAATAACACATTTTTGTTTTTGTCGTGTTTTATATTCTTTTACGATTGTAATCTAAATTTCAGTACAATTATTTTTAATTTTATTCAATACCGCGAATACTTCCTAATTTTTTATTATACAAGAATAATATTGTTTGGAGATTTTGTCGATTTAAATAGTCTTCACATTTCAGACATTTTTTAAATTAGTATTGGATACTTTGCTGGTCCAAACAATATTGTTATCGATATAATAATTTTTGCATTACAACGATTTGCGATTTTCTAGATTCCCTTTGTTATTTTATTTATAATTTCTAAAGCAAATGTACTATTTTGAATAATGTACAATATTCCTATAATATTAAATAAATATTAGATAAGCAGTATTTAATATTGTTCAGACAATTAATGTTAATGAATAAGGATTAAAAGAAACCTAGTAGCCGAGACATGAACTTGTAGAAATGTGCTTTTTCGGCTAGATTATAAGCTGGACTTAATTCTTGCAACATATATGATGTTAAGTTGAATAGAAAAAGATGAGATACATGTTAAACCCAATGCACAACAATATTTGTGTCATGTTCATGGTTTTTGACATATTTTTGAATACTTCAAGATAATCAACTTTATTGATATATCGTATGCAAATAGTGTAAGTATGTAATGCATTTTATATTTTCGGTCAGTGGCACAAAATACTCACTGCGCTGTACATGTCTAGTAATTAAATATATTTGCTACATATCTTAATGTTAAAAAAATACGTTATTTAGATTAGGGTGCAATGGTATAGCTTAAGGCTTAAGAGAATAGCAATTAAACTTGTTACTTTTATTTTGGGATTGTCGACATTCCTTTTCTATCCTTGTGATGATAATGTAGTACAAAATAATATTCTGTCCTTCTGTAGAAATACTAAAAAAGGAACACTGTGTTTTAATAATAAGTATTTTATTGTAAACTCTATACGTAGAAATATATGAGCACGAAAATTAAAATACTATATGATGATATGCTTACAGACATCGCAAGCCAGTTAGTGTACAAAACATGTATACAATTTGATACATGTGGTACACAATTAAACTGGCCAATCCAAAAGTCATGAAAGTGAGATACCGACCGACAAGAAACTACAGAGGAGTGCTACATGAACAGAGACTATGTGGAATGGTAATTGAATGATGTTGCAGGCATATTTCATTTCTCGTTGAACAATCCTGAAAATCATACTGCATCATGAATATTAAATTTAACAAGAGAGAGAGAGAGAGAGAGAGAGAGAAATATAAGAACAAAATTTATTGTACAAAGCATTTTATTTCTAAGCGAGGGTAAAAAGATCTGATCAAGTTCTCTATAGCAATATATTATAGGTTTTTACTTTGAATATATAGCTAATGTTGTATGTTATTACCCTTCTAAGCAATAAATATTTATCAACTATATTTTGTTGTTTTCTCACCATTTGCACGAGTTTAACGTACGAACAAAAAATATAACACATATAAATAAAGTAGTTGTTTAAATCATTGAATTAAAAGATGTCCGAAGCTGGTAAAAAACAGATGCTAATTTATTCAAGATATCACAATAAAACTTTGTTTAGATAAAACATAGCCATTTTACACGATATATAAACGGTGTAGCATTATAATTTATATGTACAATTACTTATCGGTCTAACTAAAAATATTTTGTATACACTTTCGTAAAGGTTCTTCAAATAATATTTTAAGAACTAGATTTGTTGTTTCTTGTTAAACTAAAGCACATCGAACCTAATGTGCTATTGAATTTCTCCTTAATTATAACAATAATTAACGGCAATAGCATCAAAATATACCTATTAAATAATATTTACAAATTTGTGCTGGTTTTCCATATAGAAATTTTAATTTATATATGTAACATCATGTATTATAATTTAATTATCATTCCATAAAATTGTTTTGTCCGCTCAATAGAATTTATAAAACAGTATACTTTTTCGAAAACCGGACATGTGTAAAGTTACCTAACGAAATATAATTATACATAATTTCACTTATTCGTAGACGCCACAGTTTTACGATTCATTGTATTCTAAGCTTAACAACTATCAGAAATTATTATAGTTTGACTTAATAAACTTTTTCTTGGCGTACTTCGTATTTGAATAATATTACACAATGAAAACATACTATTATATTTGTTAGTAAAATGTCGTGATGATTCGTTAAATGAAGAAATTAATTGATTTTTTCTTTTAGTAATAATATGTGCATTACGGTAAGTAATGTACACTTCATCTAACGCGTATCGAACATACATAAGTTATCGTAAAATTAATTAAATAAACTATGAGATTAGAAAAATTTTATTTTCTATAGAAATTGCGTATCACTCTTTTTTTTTAATAACTAATTTTTATGGTGCGAGTACATTATATCAATGCATTCGTGCTCTAATAATAACATACACACTATTCCTTTTATCTCTTATCGAATCTATGTAACATGATTTTAACAACGTTTCAAATACAAAATTCATTTTGATGTCGTACAGATTATCCTTAAGTGTTAATTGAATATGATCGCAAGTGATTAACACAATACAACCTCCCTTTACATTCATGTTGTATATTGTCAGGTATGAAGTGTTTTTTAACAGGTCTTATTTTCTATAATATGTAATCAAAAATATACATGAAACATGGTATGGTCATAGCTACGCGAAAATAATAACATTTTTAAAACATCGTTTCTTATACCACCACACACGTCGTCTTTAAGTAGCAACTCTCTTACTTGACTCGTTAAAAACAGAAAAGTTGTACAATGCTTCACCTGTTCTGTTAAAAATTTCAGGTAGCTCAAAAAAGTATACGGATAATACGATTGCAATGACAGCGATGACGTCGTTGATACGAACAAACAATTTACGTATATATTTATATATACATATTAAACGAATACGTAATCACACAAAGTGCAGTGAGCGTAAAAAAAGGCAGTCGTTTTCAACTCACGTACACGTTTCTTATTTAATGAATCATATTTATAAGTAAACAAATGAAAGTGTAGCGTACAATTACACGTACACTGAAAAATTTGTACCAAAGTGTTATGATCTTTATCACGAGCGTAATACAAAATATATCAGAATTATATTACAAGTAAACAACAACACAAAAATGAATATATTACAGACATGGATGAAAACATAAACTAACCGGTCAGATCTTGCGAAATCTATTAGCAACGAAATCAAATTAATTTCGCGTACTTATGTGATCCAATCAATCCACAGATATATGTATATGTACAGTACGTTATACATTTTAAACAGCCACCTCTTCTCGACACAGTGTTTCGCGTATTCTAAAACATTGTCGATCGTTTTGTGTCATCCTCTATATATATATATATATGTAGGTAGTTAGGTGTGTGTGTGTGTGTGTGTGTGTGTGTTTTCCTGCATACACAGTTGCGTTTGGTATAAAAAAGAAGTTTCTTTAATTTAATAATAACAGTTTATCTATTAGTCGTCCATCCACGCCAAAATGAGGCTATGCTAGCCGCGGCACTCGTAACTAAACCGCCGGCGACGCTCTGATTCACTTGCATGGTAGATGACTGTTGACTGTTGTTGATCATTGCACCAGGGAACGGAACAGTCATTTCAGGGCATGCGACGTTCGGAACCTGTAACACACAACCCATGTAATTCACGTTTTTTTACACAATCGCATTCTATATTATTTTGTTAGCAAGTCGAAAGGAGGCTCACAGCTTCCCACTCCCAATTAATAGAATCTTCCTCTTCATCAGAAGCAGAATCGTCATTATTCTCTAAATCTGGAACTAATTGACTGTGCAGTTGTGCTACAATGTTCGAATCTACTTCCATTGGACCAACTCTACAAATAAAAAGTCGTCACATAAATAACTATTATATATTCGTTTTGCGAAAATCATAACGATATTTACCTTCCAAGATCACTGATTTCGGTGTTGAGCAAGTGCATCAAATTTTGTAGAGTATGCATCGGATGCAAGACAGTAATGTTGGTATTTTGTGTAAAACACAAATGTAGAACATTGCTGTTAAGCCTCGCTACTTTCCGCGCAAATTTTTGATCTGACATCTCGTTCTCACAGAATTCACTGAAAAATTTCCATACATAGAGGTGTACAATGAGTTTGTTGGCAAATAGAATTTGTTAGAAAAATTTCGAGTTAAAAATAAGATATTTTACACATACCCATAAGCAAGTTTATATGGTAGTCTTATATTAACGTAGTAAGCAATAATATTAACCAATTGTGTAGCATAAGTTAAAGCAGCACTGATATTGTAAGCTGGATTGTGCATTGCAGTTTCCTTGTTTGCACCTGGCACTCCATCTTTGTTTGCTGCCACTGAATGGACATATTAATCTTTAAGTATTTCTGGTATAATACGATTTCATCTGAACAATTGAAAATAATATACCCCATAGAGAATAAGCACTGTAGTTGCCAGATCCTGGCAAAGTAGGTGCAACTATGCAGTGTTGAACTTCTGAGGAATTGTCTGTGTCATTGATCCATCTACCTCTGACATAAGATGTACCAGATGCATCTGCCAATGCACAAGTTACAACATCTACGCTAGTATCTTCCTCACTGCTAGATAAACTAGAAACAATCGATATTCTATTTTCAGTATTCCTTAGAATGGAAATATGGTCTTAATGAAAACAAGGGGAAAAATATCAAATTATCAACTGTGCATTTAATTAATGCTAATCATGAATTATGGGGTTCATTACCTTCTGTTAGGTTGAACTTTTGATAATGGAAAAATATATTGAATTAATTGTTTTGTAGCGGTTCTTATCACTTTTTTTAACTGTTGCCTTTTTCTATCTACCGCCTCTTTCTGTTTCTCCTGCTTCACCCTCAGACCAGTCACGTGCCGGTGCAATCTTTCCACTCGTTCTTCGTGTTTTGGTAATCTAAGTGCTACCTGGGAGTTTACATCTTTGAGTACGTTCAAACGTTGATTACCTGCACATCATTAGGGCTTATTTAGTACAATGATTTCACAAAAATAAATTATTCGTAAGGTAAATGTTACCTCTGTTTATACTCTGCTTTGTTTCATTTACTAGCGATTGGAGGAGCCTTACTCTTTCTTTACAAGTATTTATATCACATATCTACAAATACCAGAATAGTTATTACAATAATGTATAAACACTTAACATGTACATAGTCTACGACAATAATTTTTGAAATACCAATTTATCCCGTTGCTTGTATTTCTCGAGAGCTTTCATGCATTTCTCTTCCAACTGAGCCCTAGCTGCTTTCAACCGTAGAAGTCGCAATTGTTTATCTGCAAATCTGCGCGAGAATTGATAAAAATAAAACACGATTCTCGTGTCAATTCGATAATTAACACGTCTGATATTTTATAAAATAGATTTTTCTAGGAAACTGACTCTTAAGGGACAGTGAATCTTTGTGTGAAACAATCGTTTGCGTTCTCGTGAAAATGTGAGAATTGATACGCACTTTGTGTTCAAGGGAAATGTTCGAACAATATTGAACGGTAGAAAAGATCGCAGTACACGAAAACAAACTGGCATTGAATCAGCCAATCGCAAATATATATATTTACCGTTCGGAATAAACAGAAGTTGAATGGATAAAATCACCATTTTGAATACACTGTCGACAATAAAAAATCCGACGGCTATTATGGCACAGTGGACACTTTAATAGGTTCACGCTTAAACGGCTCGAGACGTCTTCCAACTCTGATGAAAGCTCAAAATCTGCAGGTGCTGTACAAGACCCATCAGAACTGCTTGTCGCCATAACCAAGAACAAGAACAATGGGTCTTCGCCTGTCTGTTGTCACTCATCAGCTGATCTGATATTTACTTGTATTCTCCCGCCACTCTGTTCGCGATACCGTCTTTATCGCGTATCTTCACTTTCATATTTATTGAGCGCCGCATACAGGCGATCTCGTCTTACACAATTTTTCCTTCTAATTCGACGAGTAATTGTTGAATTATGGAAAAAACAAAATTAAATCTCGGCTTACGTATCTCATAGTTGCACCGTGGCAGCAATTCTCTCGGAAAAATCCCGTTGCGCGACGAGATAAGAGGATAAACAAAGATAGCGTATATAAATCGGGGAAAAACGTTTGTACATAGATGTATGTAGGTGAGACGATAAAACGTTCAAACAATGACACATGTATATATTTTCAGCATTTTCCACCATTAAAAATACAGAAGATTTATTAAGCACGACAAACTCTCATTACAATCTTTCAATTTGCTCGCAACTTCGTACATATATAAATATGTACGTCCGTGCCTGATTTGTTTTACTTTAGTTACTTCGCTGTGTACTTTTATGATTTATCCTCCCGTAGATATATACGTTGTTATGAAACAATCTGTGCATGAAATTTTATTCGAAACCGTGGATACGCGCTCTCTTTTACCGCGAAATACCGTGAGAATAGCTATTTAGTATTTTATCGTACCGTTCGTTTACCGCTGATTTGGTAAATTGGAGGATAATTCTAAGATGATTTGTCGTCGAACACAGTCGAATATGTCAAACATTTGAGAAATATGTCCGCGTGAATGTATTTTAAACAGTTCCAGAAATATCATTCTTCTGAAAGTAATTCAGAGATCTCTTTAAGTAAAATTACGAACTTGTTCGTAATTTCTAACGTTACCTTTCTAGGTTAGACCACGGATGCATTATAATGAAACACTTTTTGATAAAGATTCCATCATTATTAAAAAACGAAATACATTTTAGACATATCATTTCGCAGATGCCGGTCTGTTGGTTTTGTATGTTATAATAAGTAGGAAAAATTCAAGACAATGACGTCGATTATAAAACTTCATGCCGTTTCTGGGGCTATGGACGAGTCTCCTCCTTGTTATATATTACAAGTCGATGAATTAAGGATCCTACTCGATTGCGGATGGGACGAGAATTTTGATCAAGAATTTATAAAGGAATTAAAACGGTAGATCAATTACTCTAATACTGTTGTTTTCTAATTGCATGCTTGTTACGGCAATACATTGTTTCATAATTTCACAGACACGTACATCAGATAGATGCGGTACTGCTGTCGTATCCAGATCCACTACATTTAGGTGCTTTACCATATTTGGTTGGAAAATGTGGCCTAAATTGCCCTATCTACGCTACAATTCCTGTGTACAAGATGGGACAAATGTTTATGTACGACATGTATCAGGTATCGTCGATAAGAACAGAATTATTTGTTCATGAATCATTACTAAACTGCAGATTTTATGAAACATAAAATGGTAGAAAGACAAATGGGATTTAAGAGTATCGGTACATTATAATCGACTGATTAAAATTATTAAAGGAAAAAACAGATTTTTATTTGGTTCCAGTATCTTGTGAATGATACCAAAAATGTTTATTTTGCCTAAAGATCCGCAGTCTAATCTTACTGTACTTATACCATAAAATCTAATGTTAATCTGATTGCAGTCTCGTCACAATATGGAGGACTTTGATCTTTTCACATTGGATGATGTAGATGCAGCATTTGATAAAATCGTTCAGTTGAAATATAATCAGAGTATATCAATGAAAGGGAAAGGGTATGGGGTCACCTTAACACCATTGCCAGCTGGTCACATGATTGGAGGGACTATTTGGAAGATTGTAAAGGTTGGAGAGGAAGATATAATATATGCTGTGGATTTCAACCACAAAAAGGAGAGACACTTGAATGGCTGTGAATTAGAGAGATTACAGAGGCCATCTTTATTGATCACAGATGCTTTTAATGCTACGTATCAGCAAGCTAGGCGTAGAACCAGAGATGAAAAGCTGATGAGTATGTAAACAAAAATTTAATTCCTCTTGTTCGGTAATAAACGATATTGTCAAGTAGTTTTTCTTATATGTTACAGCAAATATTTTACAAACCCTACGAGGTGGTGGGAATGTTCTAGTCAGTGTAGATACAGCTGGCCGTGTATTAGAACTAGCACACATGTTGGATCAACTTTGGCGTAACAAAGAATCTGGTCTGCTTGCGTATTCACTTGCTCTCTTAAATAATGTTAGCTACAATGTGGTGGAATTTGCAAAGTCACAGATTGAATGGATGAGCGATAAACTGATGAGAAGCTTCGAAGGAGCTAGAAATAATCCATTCCAATTCAAGCATTTACAACTGTGTCACAGCATGGCAGAGTTGAATCAAGTTCCTAGTCCAAAGGTTAGAAATAAGATGATTAACGATATTAACGATTCATGAATATTATCTCAGGAAAGTTTTCATGTGCATAAATCCCTTAGGTTGTACTTGCAAGCACTCCAGACATGGAATGCGGATTTTCGAGAGAGTTGTTTCTGCAATGGTGTGGCAATCCTCAGAACAGTATTATACTAACTAGTAGAACTTCCCCGGGAACATTGGCGAGAGATTTAGTTGAGAAAGGGGGCAACAGAAACATCACGTTGGAGGTGAGAAGAAGAATCAGACTAGAAGGCATTGAATTGGAAGAATATCAGAGAAAAGAAAAATTGAAACAGGAGCAACTAAAGCAGGAGCAAATGTATGTAATGCTGTATTAATATATTTTGAAGTATTCGATCGGCACTACTGAAATGTACATTACTAAAATTTCTTCTACTGTAGCTTTAACCATTTTCTCATTAGGGAAACCGCCGACGTCAGTTCCGAATCGGAAGATGAAATAGAAGTGGGTGGTGGAAGAGGGAAGCACGATTTATTGGTGAAACAAGAGAGTAAACCAGGTTTCTTCAAGCAGAGTAAAAAACAACATCCCATGTTTCCGTTTGTGGAAGAAAAAATCAAGACAGATGAATATGGGGAGATTATAAGGTAAATTTTTATTAACCCTTTGCACTCGAGGCAAAAAACATTTTATAATTGAGTGAAAGTAAGATGGAATGTATTCGTTTATATTGCAATTAAATTTTTAGAAATTTGTTGAGTACAAACGAATCTAGTAGTGTGAAAATTGCTTAGAATCGCGGCATGATCATTTCTAATGGCGCTTCAGAGAAGCCATTCGAGTGCAAAGTGTTAAATTACAAATATGCTGATTCTTTTCCGAATAATTAGTATTATTTCTGGCAGACCCGAAGATTATAAAATCGCAGAAACAATGCCAGAAATCGATGATAATAAAGAAAACCTCGAAACAAAACAAGAAGATGCTACGCACCATCCAGAGGTAGCTACTGACATTCCCACCAAATGCATTCAAGTTACTCGTACAATGACAGTTAATGCATCTGTCACCTACATAGACTTCGAAGGAAGATCAGACGGTGAATCACTGCAGAAAATCCTAGCACAGTTGAGACCTCGGAGGGTTGTGTTAGTTCGAGGGGCTCCAAAGGATACAGAAATCCTAGCCCAGCAAGCACAAAGTGCGGGTGCACGAGTATTTGTTCCAGGCAGGGGAGAAACGTTAGATGCTACAACAGAAACGCACATTTATCAAGTAATGCAACTTAATGCATTTACTGAGGATCCTACAATTGATATAGCACATGTATTAATTTAAATGCATTTCAGGTTCGCTTGACGGATGCTCTTGTTAGCGGCTTGAACTTTTCGAAAGGAAAAGGCGATTCCGAAGTAGCATGGATCGATGCAGTGATAACAGCTCGAGATCAAGTATGCCGGGATGCGGTTGCTGATACACAGCAGGACGATACGATAGATCAAAATGACAAAATACTGACTTTAGAACCGTTACCGCTAAACGAGGCACGTAGTGGTGTAACTGTACGTTCATAGTCTTAATAGCAGTCTGCTCTATTCCTATGTTGCAAGTTTGGAATAGACAGCTATTATTATCTGTGCCGGTGATTATGAAAGTGAAGTAAGTCATGTCTCCTTTTCTCGAGATGTTTAGACTTCCGCGTCTGATTTGGTTAAAACATATTTTACCATGATATAAATGTTGTACTTCCTTGAAAAAAAGGATTAAAAGGATTAAAAGAAAAAGTCAGACCAATCAGAGCATAGCTACATCGGACGGATTCCGACTCGGCCAACGCCAACGCCACGCTTTACTGTTGCCGCGATCAGATTGGTCCGTGTTTTTCGTTAATAGCGAAGATTTTCGCAAAGGAAAAAGTTACTTCAAACAACCTCAGGAATCATCCCTCTCAAGGAAGTATAACATTTTTGGGACACCCTGTATAATACGTAATATGTAATATATAATATATAATTTTTCACTCCATTATATAGTTGTTAGTAAAATCAATCGACGTAATAAATAATAAGCAGAAAGATCGATTTGACGGGATTCTGATTTGGATCACTTTCATAATCACCGACACATGTCTTCTTTCGAAGAGCAGACCATAATCAAATAATATACTATACTTCGTTTTATAGGTACCTGGACATCAAACAACATTCATCAACGAGTTAAAATTATCGGACTTCAAACAAATCTTAAATAAGAGTAATATTCCTTCTGAATTCAGTGGTGGAGTTTTATGGTGTTGCAATAATTCTATCGCTGTCAGAAGGGTTTGTATATAATTTTAGAAATACCGATACATTGGAATGGGTATAATTTAGTTCTTTTTTTCAGCATGAGGCTGGCAAAGTAATTTTAGAAGGCTGTCTATCCGAAGATTATTACAAAGTGCGCGAATTATTGTACGAACAATATGCAATTGTATAAATTAATAATTATAGTTTTTGTACTACATGTGTCCTCCACCGTTTTCTTATTAATAATTTCCGTCTCGCACGCATGTCACTTTTGGCGCACATATTCAGAGTAGTAAATCTTGACAATAATCTTGCCGCTTTGAAAAGTGGCGCGTAAGGGAATTAACCTAACACGTTCTCTTTGGTTATGAAACCATAAACCCATTTTTTAAATAAAGAATTACAATATGCGAACGGTAATTACTGAAAATACATCGAAAATCTAATGTAACGTAATAAGTGGCAATTCGATGAGTTATAAAATACAGTAATTTATCAACAAAAGTTACGTGAAATCGTGTTTGGATTATTTCAATTGTCACAAGATGCAGCTTGAAGAATAATAATTATTGCTTACATCGTTTTGCAGGTACTTATAAATCTGTTTGTATAGAAGCAACGTTTAATTTTGTAAACAACATTTTTGTTTCAGAATTGCATCCATATGTAATAGGTAGACCAAGAACAAGTTAACGTAAGAATTGATGCGTGCTGAATTAGAGTAATTATTAAAACATGCGAAAATATTACCAAGCAGCACTCGCAGTCATTACAGTAGTGAGTCTTGTGTCTTTGTTATTTTATAGACATGAGTATAATAAGCTAAGATATGTGTTAGAAGTTTTCAATTTCTTCGGAAAGCCAAATCAGAAAAATGTTGAGGCCAACTGTACAAATAATGTGCCAATATTTAATATGCCGAATATGAAATTTGATGAGCCTCTTCCCTCGTGGCAGAGACTAGAAAATGATTTATACATCTATTCTGCATATAATGTTCACAACAAAGAGGTTCAAGCATTAGGTTTTGGATCAGTGGACACTATCCAGGATATGCGATGTATAATATTTTTTCATAATGAAATTAAACCATTCTTAGGAAGCTTCAGATACGTTCCAATTCATAATGATCTAAACATCACAAGGGCTCATAAAAACTCGGATTATAACGGATATAATTTTTATTGTACATACGCTGAAAATAAGAAACCGGTAGGAGTAAGTTTTCTTACCAAATCTAATCTAAATCTGAATGATACAACCATGTTAGCAATTAAAACTCCATTACATAATTTAAATTACACTAATATTGGAGTATGCGTAGCTCCACCATTAACAAAGCCAATGCATTTATCAGAGATGATTGCTTTCATAAATTTTCATGATATAATTGGCATAGATAATTTTATAGTATACGATTTCGGTATCACGAGCGATTTCAATGGTCTGCTCAAGGAGTTATCCAAATCTCAAAATCCATACTGGAAATTTACGTACACAGTTGTCCCATGGAACTTCCCTTTCTCTGGAATTCACCCAGACGTGATAAGAGATTTAATACAGGCGGATTGTTTATATCGTACATACAATAAAGTTATGTACACGATTACATTGCCATGGGATGAGTATGTAGTTTTAAAATATCATCATTCTCTCGTTGATTTAATGGCAAATTTCAAGCAATTTAACACGAAGACCGATCGTTACTCGATAAAGCCCTTCACGTTTTGCACTCAGCAAATCGACAATGCATTTAATAAAAATGCATCGTTTGCAATATTTAAAAAGACGCAGTATGATTTAAGCATTACTGACAATCGACCTATTTATATATATAATACACGCGAATTATTTAAAAGAGATAATATTCATACTCGAACAATTCGCACGGATTTGGTCGCAGTAAATCGATATAAGTATTGTTTCGAAAAATTCAGCCCAGGTATAGGCAAGGAAGACAGCACAATTCTGAGATTTAAAGAAGATATACAAAATTCACCAATGTATAGAAGATTTATAACAGATAAAAGATTCTTAGGAAATTCATGATAAATAGTTGCAATTAATAATCGACTATTTTCATTGAAATCGTTAATTGCATGAAATATTGTCTGTATAGATTCAATGCAACAGCAATATGGAATTTTGGTATGAAAGTCTGATCTATTTATAAGTATTGTATAAGTGTCCAAATGTACATTCTCAAATTCTGTAAAAAAAAAAACATTGTTAAAATGCAGATATTTGAATAACTTTATAAATGTAAATATTTTATAAAACCTAATAATAGATTTCATTTTTGTAACTTCCTTCCCCCAGTTGCCTTGGTGATTGGACAAATTGATATACTTATCAACAGTATTCTTGTATTGTATATTATATTACTCAACAATAATTACACAAAATTTATTTATTATTTTATGAAGCGACACATTGCATCAATTAATTTTATTATAGATTTTACAAAATTTTCGTAATTTTATTACATGTTTCCTAATTACGTTTAATATCGATTTCGTTTTGACAATGTGTTCTCCGTATTATATCAGCAAAATTAATGTTAAATGATCAGAACCAAAGATAAAATAAAGTATAGAGCAAATTGAATTTGTTACTAAATGAAAAGTGTTGAACCGGTACTTTCAAGTATATCAATGTATTATATTCAAGAATGATCTAATTGATACATCACTTAAACTTCCGTAACTAAGGATCTAGAAAAAACGTTTATTTCAGTCGTTGGATGATTGCTGTATTTTGCAAACCAGCTTCCTCAATTGTTTTTTCTTCTGGCAGTTCCTTAGTAGGATATGTTGTTAATAAACTGAATTCCCTCATAGCATATTGAGGTCTCATACTAATTTATAATTAATTAAGGAATAATCTGTCGATTGAATAAAATTAAAATTAATCCTACAACAATACAACGCTGCGATATTGCGTAGTACGAGTTAGGTTCTCGAAAATTTGGGGATTATTCTTGAGCATATTAGAGTTTTTTAGAGAATTTTAGAGAATTTAGAGTTTTTTCTTAGAGAATAATACTGAAAATTTTCAAGAACCCATCCCAATCCTGAATAAAGTTTTCGACCTGTTCCAACTCGATATTTTTTGATTCTCGCACACCTCTACATAATAGCAATATGTATCTTAATTATAAAAGGATACGTTACTATATACTGTCTCAGATCGCTGACAGTGTGTGTTAAATTAAATTGAGCCTTCACGTTCGTACCATCGGCAAGACGGATTTGCAGCGTTGTGACAGGTTTTGATTCATCTAAATTTAATTGCTTCTTAGCTTCTGATTCGTTTGCTGCTTGATCTGCTAGATCAGTTGGTATTGTCATACCAACAGTTGCTGGAGAAGGACTGAACAAAGAGATTATTAAAAATACATGGAATATACATAAACGAAAATTTTCGTGTACAAGATATACCTTCCTAACATGCGACCTTTTCCAGTGAAAGCTTTGACTTTATTTTTTTGAGGAAGATAAGTCTCGTGACGATGATCCTCCATGTCTATCCATGCCTCTGTGCTCTTCACAATTTCTTGACGAATTTCTGGTGGTATTTCGCCTCTCTTAATGGTATCTAGGAATTTTCTATTCTCTGGATCATTATAAGACCGAAGCTCAGAATCGTTTACAGTGAATCCATTCTTCCACAACTTCAAAGTGATCGGTCCAGAATTGGAACCTTGATTGGAGGAAGAAGCAGAAACAACTAGACAAAAAGAAACAGTTTATAGTAGAAGCGTCATGAACCAACTTTTCTATGCTATTAGTATTTATGTTATACCTTCCGTATCAGAATTTGTTTGACCTAGTTTATATCCTGTTCCACTGAATGTGTTTGGTCTTTGCTGCCCACTTGATTTTGGTTTTACATCAACAGATTGTGCTTGACACAACTTAAACATATCACTAATAATATCCTTCTTTTTTGGTGGTCCTATCACTTCTTGCCCACTGTTTTCAAAACCACCAGCATAGAATGTCTGTGCATCTTCAGGGCTGCTTTCTTTGTCTTTGATATCGTTAAGCGTTGCAAGTCTGGATTTTAGTTTTGATTTTAGTATTTCTTTAGACGATTGCCCCTCCATCTCAGTGTCTGAGGCCTGCGTATAGTCTTCCTCTATTGTTGAATCTTCGGTGCTTTCTGGGATCAATGCAGAAGGCCTTAAATCGTCATTCTCATAAAAGCTGGCAAGAGCAACCTGAAACATTTACAAAAGAGACCCAAGTAGTTAATTAACTAGAACAAGGCTCCCCAAATTTTTATAAGCGAAAAGAACAATGATTTTTTACAATCCACAGGCACTAACAGTAAATACACACTGGGAATCTGTGCACTACAAATATCAAATTAATAAGAAGTCACTCAATGGAAAGAATTGGCTTTAATACAAATTGCCTGTTTATTTTTAGGCATTTTCATTATAACGTTGTAGTTGCGTATTTTTACGTTGTTGATTAATAACTATTGCAAATATACCTTCGGTGGAATGAGAAAAATTATAAACTATTTCAAAATATAAATATTAATAACACACCACTTTGTATAACAATAGTATTTCGATTTGTGGACTTTAAGGTTATAAAAGTGATGCTGACAGTTTTATTAAACTGCAGAGTGTTGCTTAGAAATGAGTCGCTCGTTAATCGAAACTATTTATATTAACTTATATAAAACATTCAATAAATACGCTGCCTCACCTCAAGCTGCCAAGCAGATGACTCAAGGTAAAACCGTGCTCGTTCAGACTCTACACCAGTTACATCTGTAAATTGCGAAACCAGCTCTTCGTGGTTCGCCATTGATCGCGAATATTATATCACTTACGGTGAATTAGATATTGTACCTGATTCTAAACAGCTGCCAAAACAATCTCTCCGGTAATAATTTTCTTTGTTCGGTAATTCAACTTTACGTCAATTTCTTCAATTTACCTGTCATTCCTTCCATTTATATGGAACCGAACCGGATACATGTAGTCAGCGAATCCGCGAAATATTTGAATATACGTTTCGCATCCGTTGTGACTTTTCAACACTTTTTGTACTTTGCATTAATCTTTTGCACACAACTCCGTAGAATAAATTGCGCGAAATTATATAATGTTGATCGCTTCGTTCATGATTCTATTATACTATTTAACATCTATACGAATATACATATATTATTCAACTTTTATAAAAAAATGTTTCTACATTTATGATCAATGTTTCGCATAAATATTTTTTTACAAATAGCTATTTAATTGCAATTGAATTTCTGATTAAATCAGATGTTTAGTACAGAAAGCATTAATCAATTAATAAATTAAAAAATTTCATTTGATTAATGCAGTATTCTGTTACGAATTATGACAATACAAAGCTGTACCGCATTTTATCCAGTGTGATCTATGTCGATCTGTTATTAATGGTATATTAATTATATAATTATTCGATATAGATTCAATATTTTTATCAGCACATTGTACAGCAGTTACATAGACAGGACATTGGTAAACGTTATCCGTGTCCTTTTTATTATGTAAAAATGAAATGCATATTGGCGGCATATCCTGCCAATATATGTATTTCGAATTTTCAGCTAATATATTATTTTCAATGTCCCATCGAGCGCCAGATAAATGTAAACCACGGATAAAATATGTATCATCATTTTCTGCACTAGTTCCTTCAATTATAACTTTAAATTCAAGCCCAACTTCTTCAACAGGTACATTGTACTTTTCCGAAAACGTTAATGAAATCGCGGAGAAGAACATTTTACCAAAAAATATTGCATCGAGCCAAACAATTCTGGGACAGCCTCCATTCATCCACTGTTTAAGAAAATCCATACGTTTTACTAAATTATCAATGTAATAGCCTAAGCTATTTGTTATGTTATTATTTTTTATTCCTTTCCAAGTACGAGGAATTTTATTTTTGTATATCATTTTCGATACTTTCTGGAGAGAATCTGTAAATGGAAGAGATCCTTCGAATGCTGATTTCAAATTGTTCAATGTTTGAGTTATTGTTGTTAAAGTATGTTTAAACAGCTTTGCTTCGCACAGAAGAACTCTATTCAAAGGTTCTCGAAGTAGAGAAGACTTATTTTCCTCTAAACAATTGATTTCGAATGTATCGTGCAATTTATCAGCAATATCATTGATTAAAAGTAGTACTTGATCTTGAGGCAGATGATCGTCTAATAAATGATCAATGGGATTCATAGACGAGATGGACGACAAGAATTCAAAGGCCATCATTGTATCTCGAGTAATAGCTCCATTTTGACTGAATCCAAAAACTTCCGATGATAAATCCAAAGGCATCTCTTCGATGTGCTTAATCACATGCAAATACTCACATCTTTGCGGTATCAACTTTGCTTGCTTATCTTTAACCGTGTCTGAGTTGCAGTAATCTGTTAAGAGATGCAATAGACTTCTGTTATCAATATTATCCATCACTTTTCCACCATAATTGCATTCTCCAATGAAATATAGAATAATATCGAAAGGTGTATAGTCAGCATCGTTTATAAAGCTTTGCAGTTGTATAGCGGATAAATGAAAATCAGAATGATCAAAATCGTACGGTATATTCCAGCCTTGGGCACCGAAGCTATTTTTCTCTTTCACGATCGTGTGAAATAGAGATAAGCCGAATAGCAGCTTCGAAAAGATTTTATCCCTTCCTGGACACCCTTCGTAAAACTCTTTATTTACTATAGGGTCCGACTGGTAAATATTCTGCAATATTTCCTTAATATTCAATGGATAATCGTGCGATATTTTTATGCTATTTTGCAAGATACTAATTGGGAATCCTTTAATAGGGTAACTGGACAACCATAATCGAAAGCCCAGAGATGTATTGGAGATATCGCAATTTTCACAGAGTCTTTCAAGATCCAGCATCCAGTGAGGCACCAGATGACAATTTTCTAGAAACACCCAATTGCCTTCGGCCTGTGCTCTTTTTAAAAGAAATTCAGCTCTCTGTTCTTGACCCCTGCCCATCGACAGAGAGATAAACTTCGACAAATAGCCCTTTGTTTTCGCGTAAGCAGAAATAAGAGATAAAAGTGACGAACAGCTTGGTAGAATGAATAGAATAGGAGTCAAACAATTGGATTCTGCATACGATTGAGCCACTTTAATTTGTGGAGAGTGGGCCTGTATGTTTCCCAATGTATCTTTTATTATTTCTGTGATCTGTATTATAATTTTGTCAGGCTTTAACGTTTTAACAAGTATAAGTTTCTGAAAAGAGGATTTATCTATCCAAGGCCATGGTAACAGCTGATTTTGAAGTGTTTCGGAGGAGTAATATTGTTTCCACGCCTTATCGTTGCAATGGAAATCTTCTGCAAGACCGTTAAACGTTGATAATACGTTCTGAACATCACAAATATTCGTCCAAGTATTTTGCGGTAGCCAGCTAGGCTTATTATTGGAAATTGTTTCAGTACGTCTGCAGTTTGTGGACATAAAATATTTAATTTCTTCCTCTGTGGCTTGTTTGTCATCTAATAGTATTTTAGAACATAATAAGAAAGAGCATAGTATCTTGTGCTTCTCTGATAAGGATCTACAGATGCTCGCATAAAGGCTTTGAGTGAATGAAAATTTTAAATATGCTAATCTCTTCTCGAGAACAGCACTTCTATTCGAAGTCTCGATAGATCTGGTATACAATTGCACAAACCACGTGAAAGAGAAACAGTACATGCTATTCAAGTATGACAGAGCAATAAGTGTGTTGAACAAATCGACACAGTATTTAACGAATTGCGTGTAAGCATCTCGAAACTTGCTGATCTCCAGAGACATCAGTTTCGTTATCTCTTGTTTTTTAATTATATTTAGAGAAAGATTTTTCGAGGAGTCCAAAGTTTTTATTGCGTTCTCATCTTCAAGAATATTCGTGGTTGTCGAAGATAAGGTGCATAAAATATTATCCTCTTGTTGTTTCAATACTTTTTTGTTGTTCACGTCTTCCATCTGCAATATCTCGAATTTTCCTTGAAGTTCTGGCTTTTCCTTCGAAACGACGAGATCGAGGAGCCTCACTTGAAGAGCTTCGTTTGGAATGAAGAAATCAATTACAGTGAATTTACTGAATACCTCGGGTGTATATTGTGGATTCAACAGTCGTGTTGTAATGTACAACCGAAAATCGTGCGAGTATTTTATAATATTGCGATTTATGGTCAAATACGAAATATTTTCATCGTTGTAGATTCTGTCCTTAAGAAATGGATCTAACACGGTTTCTAATTGTTCTCCTACATTTTCAATCAACACAGGGTTTCCATTTACAATACTAGATCGAACAATCGATGCATAATTGGAATTAGTGAGTTTGATGATTTTAATGTTATTCTTCTTCTCGATTATTTTAATCCATTGATTTGCTTGATTCTGTGAATCGATGAACAAACACCACAGCTTAGAATTGCTCATAATAATTGCATTCTCAACCGAGAATCTGTGTTTAGGCAAACCACAAAGATACCAATGATTTATCTGATTCTCATCTCCATGAATGTTTATTAGATTGTAGTTAGTAGTAAATGGTATTTTTAAATTTATAATATACTGTTTCCAGTACCCTACAATTTTGTCACGAAAAATTGTGGTGTACGATGCTGTGTAACTTATTATTCCGCACGATAGTATCATATCTCCGACGAGATTATTATAATTCTCTTGCAGATTCTCGGCGCATTCCATCCAGCGGTCTTTCTCACCCCCTAAACTTGCAATCAATTTTTCTGCCTTATTAAGCTTGCTGGTGCAGTCTTCCACTTCCTTCTCGAGCTTCACTTTCTGCTGAATTGTTTCCTGGAGACTGTTATTCAGTACTGCAAGTTTCGCGTTCAACGCGGAAAGCGTTTTACGCTTCTCATTTAAAAAGGCTTCAGCTTCGTCACATTCCCTTTGGGCAGCCAGAAGCTTCTCCTTCTTAGGCGCAACTGCCTTAGCAACTTCATCGTACGACACCATTGCCCTAACCCATTTGCAAAGGCCTTCCGCAGCGCTCGATGCTTTGGCAACAATATGTGGTTTAAAGCTATTATCGGATATATACGTCTTCTTAATAATTTGCATGATATTGGATGGAATATTATCTTTATCATAGTCCTTTAAATTCTGTAAAAAATTCATGTCGCCTAAGATACGCTTGCTTGGACCCCAATAGTCTGTGTATTTTTTACCAGTGACTGGATCGATAGGTTTATCTGGTGGTACGTCAAGCATAACGCAGACTGCAGCCATTACTAGCTTGACAGTATCAGGAGGATTTTTCATGGCTTTTACAAGCGTGATGTCTGTGGGCTTCAGTGTGTTCAATGCAGCAACAGCATCTTCCAGAATTGGGATTGCTACAGCTAAATCAGCTTCGCATTCCATTTTCAGCTTACCAGCTACTCCTGCCTTTTTATTCGCTATCTCTTCTTCCTGCTGCACAAGAATCGTAGCCCCTTCTACACTGATATTCTCATTCTCCACTTCCTTCATGGTAATTATAGTCTGCTGAGCAGAGATTTCCAACTGCGGTTTTAACATTATCAACGTAGCTTTCATCTTCTCTACTTGTTGCGCTGCCAACTTCAACTTTTCTAGACCTGCTAAATATCTGTTCCTCGTTGCGATAATATTCTTCTGCCTTTCTGATACCTGACAGGAGTACAATCTCAACATGTGTAAGAAAGCCAGTAATGTCACATGAATTCTTTTGGATGTTTCATTGAAATATTCGTTACTCATTTCTCGTGCACTGTCGTACAACTGTATGCAAGCTGTTATTATATCTTCTTTTATGTTTTCTTGGACATCAGTGTCTTGAATGTATTTTAAACCTACTTGCTTGAATGCACTCATTGGCCAGGTATTGTGCCAACTCATTGTACAATGCTTCACTAGTTCTGGATATTTGTGTAGATAGGATCTAATTATCTTACTTGTTGAGTTAAAGCATATGACGATGTGCAAGTTATCTTTACATTGTTCCAGAAAATAATTCATTACAGCATGAGTACTTATTTCTGCATTTTTGTTTCCCCCTTGAGCATGCAAACGTACCATCTCGATAATATTGTGCCTCTCTTTGGTAGAAAACAAATCAGGTATTTCACCAGTAGCTAAAAGACTCTTGATATCACAGAGAAAGGTATCTGATATTTGTTTTTCCTTTATAAAAAACGTAAGGCTCTCCCTCGAACTTCCACACTTTTGTAAAACAGTTTTTAGATCTTCTCTCCATAAGTCGAAATTGCAAGAAGATGGCTCAAACAATTCTTGTTGATTTATATAAGCTGCAAGGCTTGTTATAGATTTTCTACCGGATCCTATATTGGAGATCATCAATAAATTACCTCCTGGTATTGCTAAAATTCTTGCAATTTTAATGAGACTTTCCAATACGTATTGTGTTATGACTATATCGATTTGTTTCTTAAAATTTGTGTTATACTCGTTTAGATAGAAGAGAAGTTTATTCCTTAGTTTATCCATAGAAGTTATCTCTTCATATTTTTTATTTTTTTCCGTGCCCATAAAATTGCTAAATACTAAATTGTTAAAGGACTCCTTTGTAATTTGATTGTTCTTAGATTTTGATAAATAGTCAAAAGCCGTTTCGAATGAATCTTTGAAATGACGTTTGGTGGTTTCTCTGATCTGTAAGAAGAGATATTCTTTGTCATCGTCATCCAATATTCTATCACCAAAAATACGCCACACTTCGTGAGCCCAGAGGCGGATAAAAGTAACTTTTGTTTCCACTGATTCCTTTTGTAGGAGACTGCAGCCATTGATTACTTTGCTCACGTCTCTCATGCTAAATTGATATTGACATTTTGCAGGTACTGGCAAGAGATTTTTTATTACAGAACTATAGACATCAATCGTAGCATTTGCTATACTAGTTACACTAGTTAGAACATCCGCTGCGAACAGATTCTTCTTGAAATTCGTGAAAAGCACATTTGAAAAGATTCGAAATATAGTATCTGTAGACGGTGCATACATGCTGTACAGATTAAAATGCCTTAAAAATCTGGGGCATATCTTGATTAAATCATTTCCTATAACAGCAAGGGAGAACATGGTGTCGCGAATAAAAATTTTTTCGGGCTCGTTAGTATTATAGAAATACCCGTAACTGTGGTATTGCCGCAGAAATTCTAGAATACTATTTATTTCAGATTGACTCTCTTGCGTTTCTACACAAAGATCATCAATGAAACTAATACAAAATTGATTTTTCGGAGGACCATAATGTCCCGTTTTAATTTTATTCAGTTTAGCAAGCAGCATGTTTTGCGTTCTCAACATAGAATTCATGAAGGCAAAGCTAAAAAAGTTGATCAAATATTCGTCTCCGGGCAGTTTGTTCTTTAACAAATTCTTTATTAAAGAAGTTTTACCAGTAGATACATTCCCACAAATGAGGAAAGGTTTCCTGAATTTAATATGTTTCAATAGTAGATGATTATATTTTAATATATTAATTGTTGGTACAAAGATTTCATTATTTATTTCTATTGTCTTTTCAGTTTTTAATAAATCATTCCAACACTTCCAATTTCCAGAACCTTTGAAAATGTAATAATTATCTTGTATTAATCCTTCGTGAGGTAACGTTACATCAAAGTTGTTTATTGTTTTAGGTTTTGGGTGCTTCTCAATTTTTCCACTCCAAAGGGATATGCAGTGGGAATTGAATTGAACGTGAGAGTCCATGTTCAAGTTCCCTCCTAATCCCCATATAATAGACAATATAAGTGCAGCTTGCATCCAAATTATAAAATGATTTTTCCCCTTTTCTTCAGTGCTTTCCGTTTGAGCATCCCTCAAATACATCTCAAGCAAATTTAATGTCGATATTATACCGTGCAATTGATTCACAATTAAAGTTAGAGAACAATGTCTCTGTATAAACTCTAGAACAGGATCCATTATCCAATCGAATATTGAATATAAAGTTTCTTCGTATCCATTATAAATATCGTGTTTGTAGATATGTGTTTTAACGTATGGTCTCCAATCAAGAGACTGTGATTCAACATAAATCACTCCGCATCTCAATAACACAGCAGGAGAAGCTTCTACGATGTTCATAGTTTCGAAGATAATAGATACTGAATCTGCTATATCAATCTTTTCACCTGAAGTCAAATGCAATGCCTTGTTCGTATCCAGAACTGTATATAAACTCTCAATCCATACATCTTTTAATGGTGCATCGAATACTATCCATTTCTTGTCAAAGAAATTGTTCGATAAGGAACGAAATACTTGAGAGCATATTCCATCCTTCCAGATTTTTAATTTTTTGTCAAAATGACCATAGAGTTGGTCCATACTCGATATTCCTGGTATTATAGTTTCTAATTTTACGTCGACACCAGATCCTATACCTTGCTTGTGCAAGGACATTAAAACATCCTTCAGAACGTGTAAAATTTCTGTTTTCCCTACCAATGGGTCGCCAACAAGTATAACTGCTCGATGAATATACAGTAGCTCGAATGCTTGTATAATTTTTAATTTTAAATCGTCGTGAATGTGCAGACATCTAGATTCACATACGGTTCCAAGAGTTTCTAAGAACATTTTGTAATCGGGATGCAATAATGTAACATCAGGAAATGTATTGTCAACAATACTTTTAAAGATGAGTGAATCTGCGTTGCAGAGTTTAGGGAGATTAACGTCGATTAAAGATCGTAAAAGTAACACGGTTTCGTTCTCATCTGGGAAACTTCTTTTTAAATAGTTCAAGGTCTGAACAACTATTTTGGCAGAGTTTATATTGAAAGTGTTACACGATTCACACTGCAGCTGTTCAGAGAGCAGTTTGTAAAACGTAGTTAGTTTTAAAGCTAAAAGTTTTGAATTAATTATGCCAGCAGCAAACAGTTCGACCTCTACAATTTTATTGATATCTGGTACCATCATGTGTACTCTTCTGAACAATATTTTTAAATTGTCAGGCAATTTATGGTATTTGAATGAGCCAAGATTAGTCGTAGTGCAAATATGTCCACCTGGATTCAGATTTAACAGTGAACCTTTGATTGTTATGGCTTTTAAATTCGCACTTACTGCTTGAGCAACACAAACGAGATTTTGGGTAATCATGGACAGCATTTCGAGCTCCAGACTATTGAAATTTTCGAAACACAGCCATGCTCCGCAGGAAACTAATCCTTTGAACACTTGACAGACAAAATTGTAGGAAGATATATTAGCGCAATTGAAAATACGAAATTGTACTGCGATTGCTTTTGCCAGGCTTTTAATAGTCTCTGTTTTCCCTGTGGAAGACAATCCTGTAACAGCTCCGTATAAATGGTACTTATATGCTTGCATAAATGTGTAGAAACATCTCTCTGTGAGAGTAGTGTTAACTATACACTGTTTGTAATAGCTGTACTCGTATCCATACTTTATACTTGCATCGAACATTGAAACAGTAACATAATCTTCCTCTAAATAATATCTTAATTGTGCAACCCATGTAAAGTCTCTGTATCGAGTAATTCTTTTGTCCAACAATAATTGCATGACGTCCTTTTGATTACTGACTACAATGATTAAAGATGTTAATATGTTTCTGTGTCTTCGTGTTGTACAATTTCTCAATTCAGTGGCTAAACTAGGTAGATGATTAATATACTTTAAGTATAAACAGTTTAATGCTTTAGAGCTAAATGAAGAGAAACAATCATGTAAATCGCGAGTCCAATAAAGTAGAAGAACAGATATAATTATCATACTTGGAAAATTGAGAATATCGTAATAGGTAAAATTAAATTTATCCCAACATTTTAAAATACTTTTCTGTAAAGTACTATTTATCTCATTCTCTAGTTCTATCAACCATATCTCTTCATGATTGGAATGAATCTGAATAGATTTTTCTAAATTCATTTCCTCATCATGATCACCAATAATAGAACAAATTTGTTTTTCTTTATTGATTCGAACTTTCTTTACGCCATCGAAACAAGGTCTTAGAGAGACGTTTAATTCTTCAACATTGTTCGATTCGAATAATACTCTTTGAACTTCTTTGTCTGAAAGGAAGAAGAATCTTGGAAAACATAATCGTTTATTTTCTATGTACTCTGTTACCCCACGATGTACATTTTCAAGATTTTCATTGGTATTGTATAAAGACTCTAAAATTGTTAGATCATCAATTCCTGAGAATGTAGGATTCATGCATATTTTATTTCGAATGTTTGCCAAAAGTTTTTTCGCTTCCCTATACAACGCTGACTCTTTAGGCAAGTATTTCTCTATATTATGATAACAAAAAGTCGAGTATAAAGGAAGCATTAATACTTGAACATCACACCATTGCACCATGATGTTCCTAATTCTATCGAGAGACGAGAAGAATTCGTTTACAGTCGAAATGATTGGTTTCACAAAATGAGAGGTTTTCATCTCTTCGATTACTATAAAATGATCTTCAAGAAGCAATTCTATGTCACATAAATTCGAGAAGACGTGCATCTTCGACTTTTCATCGAAGCTTATCTCGAACGAAATTGTTTTCCAGTCTTTAATCATTTGCAACAATTTTTCCTGTAATTCTAGCTCTCTGTTGGCACCTAGGCTAATAGCTTCATACTTCTCGATGTCATCCATTAAATTGAAGGAGATCATTTTCCTTAGACTCGTGCCAGCATTGGGTGTAAGATCAAAATTACATATCGCAGACATTTCCATCCAGTGAGATTTTTGAAGAGCCGGATTACACATGCATACTATCAACGATAAATAATTCTTGAAATCGTTTATATCATTTAGAGCTTGCCAACACATTTTCAACGGAGCTGGTTGTTGCATGGGATCCGGATCATCTGCGATACCAGAGAATTTGAAGCACTTGTTCGCAGTCAGATCCATTTTAATTTTTGTTTTGAACGTTCTGCTCATTTCAGTGATCATTTCGAAGTAGTTTAATGTTTTCTTTTTTATAACAGCAGCATCCAACCACTCGAATGGCCCATCCAACCATACACTATTGTCTTTTCTCCATTGCTGAACAACGTAAATAAGATCATGAAATGGGATTATTACTTCCTGCAATTCAATTACTTTCGGAAACTCAGTTTCGGGAAATTTAAACAATTTTTCTTCTTCGTTGATCTTTTCCATCTCAATGTTAATTTTATTCACTTCTTTAAACAGCCCTCTGTAATATTCAACATACTCTTCAACTCTCTCAATGTCGTCCATATTATCTAAAACACTGAGTTGAGGAATAATGTAATCTACTTCAGAATTCAATTTGTTTATTCTCTTTTGCATGTCGTCTTCCAATTCATTCTTCATTGCTTCGCACAATGTGTTGTTCTGTCTAAATACAGGCACAATCTCATGCAACCAGTTTATGGTTTTCTTATTTAAATTGATGTGGTCGTCTGATAGAAATGTAACTTCAAATAATGTGCACAGCATGTGTATAGACTGCTGAATTTTGCATTCCAATTGTTTTATTAATTCTTTCGATGCGTGTAAGATGTATTCGGTTAACTCAATCAACAATTTAGCTTCGTTTGGTATATTCAGTGCTTTGATTTTCAAGCTTTCGAACTCTTCGCAGATTTTCATATTGAAATTTTTATGATACTTAATTACCTTAAGCAAGAAAGCATTTACGATATCCCATGACTCTTCTTTCAAAGCTTCCTTAACTTTAGTCTGTTCTAATCTGCCTATGGTATAATACATGTTTGCTACTATCATATTTGTTCTTATCAGACATATATTATACTTTTTAATATACTTTAGGTATGAATCAAAGTTTATTTTGCCTAAACTTAATGATAATATTTTCTTCTTCGTACTCGGTACAATTACAGGATAAAATTCTTCAGTAATATTTATTACATGTTTGTTTATAGGCTCAAATAAGTTTTGCAATATAGTTCGCAATTTATTATGCGACTCTTCAATGTACCAATCTGGTAATTTTATTTGAATATATTTAGAAGATACTTTCAAATTTAGCAATTCTTCGAACGAAGTTAAATATTGAGCTATTGAGCCAATGTGATCGATTATTCCATGATACGTTGAATATATTTCTTCAATATTAGGATTGATAAGAAGTTGACCATCTTGTAGATCGAGTTGAAGTTTAATTTTTGGACAATAATATTCATTACACATAATTGTTAGCATATGATCTATTGATTGTATCATAACATTTATAATTTGCTGTGCGAAAATATGTGTTATACACCGCATAATATGTAGCAGTTGATTTATACTAACATTTCTCAGTGTTCTTGTTGCAGTCTTTGATATAACCCTACAGGTTTCTTTATAAAATTGATAAGAAATGATCAGAGATGCTTTTTTAACATCATTATTAATTATGTTTTGAAAATCATTCAATGACATAAGATCAAGACAGAGATCTTGAAAGTTGCAGATGTACGTTGGAAGCATAACTTGACCCATCTCCATAATGAATCTTATTGGTTCCAGATGAAGAAAATATCTTTTTGCTATTAATTTACGACGTTCAGAAAATTTATTATAGCTGTAGTAGCCTTTGCATTCCTTTAGAGAATACAAAGAGGAAAAAGACGTTTCTTCTTTTCCTGGCAACAATAATATAACTTTCATGGAAAAGCTTTGCATATCTTCGATCAGCATATCCTTTATTTCCATTAGCATTGATTGTACTAATGAAGAATATTTTCTTCTGTACCTTCTTGGCAATAAATTTAAGATATTCTTCTCCCATTCTTTAGGAAACTCATTATTATACTTTAAACATTTCATTATTTCATTATAAATTATATTGTGATCAGATGTTAAACTACTAGGATTGTTTATATTTACTTTAGTCACATCCATGGCTTTTGCAAATAAATTATAGCAAAACTCAATATAATGAACACTATATCAACCCAGCTGACTTGAATTGGTGCAAAATGTTTTATCAATATCTGCACTACCATGCTATTGCTGAACCTCTCCAGTGCACATACATATATTTGTATTAAATTTTGTTATAAGTGTTTAGATTTTTATGAATTTATGAAATTAAATTAAATATATTTAAAAGACAGCTTGGGTAAATATATACAAAAAATTTTAATGCTGGCATTCATCTCTGAATAAAATGTTTTTTTATTGTTTTTACAAAAATTAATTAATAAATATCGCAAAATAAACAATATATAAATAAATATTTTTTGTTATATAGACCATTTCGTGAAGTTAATTCCATTACATCTATTATTTCTACATGTGTGTATGTGAGGAATATTGATTAAATACGTATGTACATTGTACATATGTACACACATGCATATGTACTGTACAATGTATGTAAGGGTCGTATTTACATAGGAGAATGCAATTTTAACATTAAATAAAATGCTTTTTGTGTTTATTTAAAAAACATCTGCAATCATGAGCAACATCTATATACAGGAACCACCCACAACGGGTAAAGTAAGTACAACTTTACGAGATTTTATTGCATATTTATCTGTTTCCCGTTACATAACCTGTAATAACAAATATTTGTAATATCAATTTTTATCTAACTGCAATGAACAAACACATAATATAGTCTTTTTGACCTATTTCGTTTCACCCAGAAAAATTGGGTAATTACATAATGGATTTTTTTGTTAATGTACTCCATTCTTTTTTTACGTAAAAAAATGTAACTACTGCAAAATGAATATTTTTTTACGTACTTATTTTTGTTCAGAAAAATTGAATTACTGCAAAATGAATATTTTTTTATTGCATTTCATTTTAATCAGAACAATTTGTTTTAAATAGGTGGTAATGAAAACAACGGTGGGTGATATTGACTTAGAATTATGGACGAAGGAAGCTCCGAAGGCTTGCAGAAATTTTATACAATTATGTATGGAAAGCTATTATGATAATACCATATTTCACAGAATTGTTAAGGGCTTCATAGCTCAAGGCGGTGACCCAACCGGTACAGGAGAAGGCGGAGAAAGTATATATGGACGACCATTTAAAGTACGTTTAATTTTAAATGTCCAATAAGCCATGTGTTTATATGTTTAATGAAAATTCACTTTCTTACAATTGGTGCATAGCTAACATACTTACCCATTTCAGGATGAATTCCATACAAGATTGCGATTCTGCAGGCGGGGTTTGCTGGCTATGGCAAATGCAGGGAAAGATGACAATGGTTCTCAATTTTTCTTTACGCTTGCTTCTGCTCCAGAATTACAGAACAAGCATACTATATTTGGTAAAGTTACTGGAGAAACTGTGTACAATATGCTTAAACTCGAAGAAGCACTGGTAGATGAAGTAAGAGACTATACTAATTACATGGGCTAAATTGCTGAAAAATTTCTTACATGAGAAATGTATTATAGCACTTTTTTCTGTTCGTAGACCGACAGGCCGCTTTATCCTCCAAAAGTATTAAAAACTGAAATACTGAATAATCCTTTTTCTGATATTGTACCTAGGGTAACGACGAGAAAAAGCGAAGAAGTGAAGGATAGTACAAAAAATAAGAAAGCAGGAGTGAAGTAAAAAATAAATATTTTTAATCTTTGTCCTTATTATAAATATTCTTCAATGTGGACTGCTTCCTTTCAGAAATTTCAATCTATTGTCTTTTGGAGAGGAGGCAGAAGAAGATGAGGAAGAGTCCGTGATATTAAATAAACAATTCACTGGCAAAGGGAAATCGGCGCACGATCATTTATCCGATCCGAAATTAAGTACTCAATCAGCTGTCAAACCAGCTGGACCTCCGAGCAAGAAGAGGAAAGAAGATCGCAGTAGCGATTGGGAAAGCGACGAGGAAATGAAAACTACTGAAGAATTGGAAGCTATAAGAAAAGAGAAAGAGTAAGCTAATTCTTTAAAATTCTTCATCTTAAAATGTATTAGTTAATCCTACCTACGCCAATCTAATATTATCATTTGATTGCTTGTTGTATTTTTATACGAAATCGGGCACAAACTTTTGTACTGACAAAAGCTTCCTATTGGCTTCCTATGAAGCATACTAATGCAATGAAATTATTGTATATATGAATACTATTGTATATGTGAATACTATTGTCTTCCCAGAGCAATGAAAGAAAGAATAAAAAGTAAGCTGAAGGAAACGAAGAAGGAACCCAAGAGGACAAACTCTTACAAAGTGGATGATGACGAAGTTGATAATCAAGATGAAAAAGAAGAAGAGTACTATCTTGGAAAAGATAGAGAAGAAGAACGCAGGAAGAAAGCGTATGTATACCACACTATCTTTCAAGTAAAAATATTAAAATATTTCTGACGAATTTTTTTACAGGGAAGAAATTAGAAAAGAGATTCGCGACTTGAAGATAGACGTCCGGAACGCGAAGAAGGCGAAGGAGGCGGACAAGAAATTGAAAGAGGAGCAAGAAGAGAAGAAGGGTCAGAAAACGGAGATTATGAAGGAGTACATCCAGACTCAGGAGAAGTACAAGGAAGCAAAGTCGAAGCTGCCTAAAAAGGGTAAAAGTCGCGAAGATTTCACGATGGATCTCTTGAAGAAATTCAAATCGAAGCTTCAGAGTGCGAAAGAGACCAGAAGCGAGAGATCGCCGACGCCACCACAGAAAGATAATAGCAAAGAAGAGGACTTCGATCCTGCTGATGAGTCCTGGATGGTGCACGCATTGCAATGCGAGGAGAAAGTTCCGGTTCTTGCGAAAGATGCTAGCACGAAGGACGACGATTGGTTCGAAATTTATGACCCCCGTAATCCGCTGAACAAAAGACGAAGGGGTGAGAAATCGCATAAATAATTCTGGTATTAGACGCAGGAAACCCCTCTCAATTGTACAGAACGTTGTATAGACCGTGTATTGCATAACACGTTGTATATATATATATATATATATATATATATATATATATATATGCTTTCTTCTTAAACAACAATCGGGAACACTTCTCTGAACGATACGTCGCACGCGTTGGAAATCGCATCGCGATTCTGACGCGCGGAACTTCTATTTTTCTTTTGCATGCGTGTGACGTCAAAGTGATAGAAAGAAGCGATACGCACGTTGCAATTCGGGGCGACATCACTGAGAAAAATCGTTCGCGACTGCGTGTCATCGGTGTCGTAAACTTTTCTTTACTATGCTCGGGTGAGATAACTGTAATACAGCCGATCGTTTAGCTATTAGGGACACGATTTCGTGCAAATAGACTTCTATGGACGGGAGCTTATCCCTGGCACAGTAAAAGGTTGATAAGGCACTGATACAAAGCATGACATATTCGTTCACGGAATCAGTCGATCTGTTGGCAGCGAACGATACACATCGTGCATTTACGTAACTTCCAGTTAATGAAATCAATTAATTAATTTAAATCGTACGTTCGCCGAGTCCACGGAACAATACACGGACTTTGAAAAATCGTTGAAAGTTTGGATAATATATTTCGGTCAACCTACGACATACATGTATTAAGACATTATTTAGTTCGTTATCGAAAGTATTTGGTCGAGGTTTTATTTTTTGAAAAAAGTTGTTAACGAGTGTTATAAAGTATCCGGTACCGAAATCGATTCGAGACAGTATATTTTTTTACTGAGACCAGGAACGTTGAATTCGTGGCTGTGCGTGATGCTTTACTAAGATTATTCCCGCGTGGGAAAAGTGAACCCGAAAGTGATGCTACGATCCTACAAGAAGAATGCCATCGACACCATTAAAAATAGATATACTCGGTATGCTTTGTTTCGTTCATATATTACATTAATCGCTGGCAGCGCGTATGTACGCGGTGGTATAGTTATCTGCGTCGTTGAAAAACAGTCTCGATTCGAGTCATGCCGATTGACATGCTTTTATTTTGAATCATTATTTTTCGGCAATCCTCTCTCCTTTTTTAATATATTCAAGACGGTGCCGAACATAACATAAACAAGGAAGACTACGCTTCCGTCTGCTCGTATATCACAGCGTTTTTCACAGACCTAATAGCTATAATTGAGAAATTATTTTGAAGTGAGTTGTGTCTAAAATAAATGATCTGAAAGTAAATAGTGTCTATTTTTTAATCGTCAGATGTTTTAATTGTCAAAGTGTGATGGGAAGTTTAATTAACATCTTATCTACCGATAGGTGTTTAGTAGTCGTTTATTAGGTCTATGGTAACTGAAGTTTTAAAATAGATACTTAACCAACGATAAAAGACATTCTAAAAATATTAAATATTATAGTTTATTTTCCGGAGGAAGACATTTGGTAGTTACAGACATTCATAATAGCTGTCCACCCCAGTCTAATCTGTGCATTCTTGCAACACGTGGCTAACAGGAGTGGGGTGGGCAGCTAAAATGACTATCAGTGTCCCTGAAGACTCTTCTTTCGAAAAGATTACGGTATTCACGATGTGTAAGTACCATTATACTTCCTTGACACAAAGAATTTTCGTAGATCGATGCAACAAAAACTTGTGGCATAAAGGCTTTTTCTATTTATATGCTAAGCACAATGTCTTATCGTGAAAACGTATAAACAGTAGTTGAAATTTAAAGCAGCAGAAAAAAATGGGAAATTAGGAAAATCGTTGTTTTGCAGTACCCACATTTTTTTGGAAAGTTAACCTTGAAGAAACAGTCAAGGTTAACTTCGAGAATTTTTTCTGCTTGAATCACAAAAGCTACAGGAATGATTTTTACCTACATAGAATGATTCTGTAGACTTTCCTGAATATATACATAAGGATATCTTTATTCATTGCATTATAAATATTGAATGGTGCCAATAAAATTGGTGCGTCACTGGCGTCGTCTTCGTTAAGAAATGTTTAAAAACATGTTTGAATGTTTATAATATTCTTAAAAATATACCGTTGTATTCGTGAGAGTCTAGAGAATCGTTGTAAGTAAAAATCAATCGTACAGCTTTTGCGGTTCAGGCAGAAAAAATTCTCAAATTTGACTATTCGTCAGAATTGTAGAAAAAAAGATGTGACGTCTGTTTTTCGCAATTGACACTGAAAACGATTAGTTTGCATAGAGATTCACTCAATCTTCATGTAACAAAGGATCGTTCCAGTTGCTCTGCCACGTGGCGAGACGCTACATGGGCGTGTATAGGACACGCATACATATATATGTACTTGTAACACAATCGCGAGCGATCTATACACCAATCAAAGTCGTATTAGTATTGATAGGTAAATTGACTAATTATGCGATGACGGTATTTAGTAAAGCTGGGTCGGGGAAACCGTGCTGTTCTTTGAATTAGAATGCAACGCATTCACCATGTTAATTGTCTGCATATTCTTCTTCGATGTAGCCTCATTTAATCGTAATAGCGCCCGGCAATGTGTAATCAGCCTCCACGAGGCAGGGCGAACTTTATTTTTAAATTCACGTCTCCGTCCACCTATATAAGGGTCGTCTCCGTCTACACAGTGTGTCCGACAAGTTACGAACCATCCGGAGAAAAAAGAACGATCGTAAACACTACAGTGAGACGCTGTTTGCAAACATTGGTGTCGTTGGGTTCGTTTTGCACGTTTTGCACGGTATGTATCACCGTGCAAAGTTCGTGCCTCGAGTCTCCGAGCACCCCGTATATGCGTCGCGGCTACTGAGAGACGATTACGATAATGTGACAATGTGAATTATGCCACCGCATCGGCTTTATCGCTTGTAAATTGGAAAAAAAGCTTTAGTAAACCCAAATTTCGGTGTCAACATCGACTTTTGCTTCTTTTTTTCGCTTTTTTTGATACACTGGCACTCTCGATATCGACATCTGTTTTGGCAACAAACAGTGGTTGCAACATGAAATGTGGACACTAATGTTACCAGCAAAAAGTTATAAATTTTTCTCGGCATTACACTATTCTTCATAATTTTAAATAATTTCCTGCGCGAAATTTATTTTCACTTTCTTGACACGATCTCTTATTTTAAAGCAACGCAGCCTTTTGCGAAGTATAAACAGAAATGTTACCGGTAGAAAGTCACTAATTTCTTGGACATCATATTCAACAACAATTTTTTATAGCATAGTGTACGCAAAACTAATTTGACTTTCTTTGTGTGAATTATAAAATGGTGTTTATTTCTTTAAAATTCTATATTAATATTCTTTATTAAAATTTCTGTTTATTTTCCAAGCAGAAGAAAATGTTTGAGAATCAGGCAAGTTTAGATTCGACGACATTTGACGATAACAAAAGAATGTCATCCTTGGTCGCCTTGAAGGTCATTCTGAGTCCATCGACACTTTTTTTGCATACTGACTTCTCCTGTTTTTTCTTTTTTTTTTCTTTTTTGGCGCGACGTTTTAATCAACATCGAGACAAATTCTATGAATCATGACATTATGACCTTAACACGTCGACTGTCGTGCCAACCATGTTTGACTATGGATTAAGTATTAGGGCCGCCATTTTTTGAAACTCGCTGGCCTAGGATATGCTATGTTTATGGGTTCGTAGCATCGATAGCAGTATGCGGCATAGTAATTCCGTTACATGAGGGTTATCGCTTGATTTTGGTACAAAGGTGAACGTCAAAGCCGATACTCGCTTTGTTCATCGAACCTTTTCGTTTGCAAGGACGTTGTAAGTTCAATGACTCGATCGGATGATGTAACGCTAGCCAACGGTGCGTAACATATTCTTTAGAATTGCCGGATGTTTACTTGCACAAAGAACTTGGCTATTTTGACACAGTACCTTATTCTCTTGAAAAAATTTTAGTATTCTGTGTAGAAATGCCCTCTTTCTTCTTGTTCCTAAGAGTATTTCAATTATTTCTGTTCGTAAACATAGATTGTGCGCGTTGAACTTCGCGATAAACGTATCTGAAACCTAGCTATGATTAATTATTATCATTTTTCGTTACCATATCACAATCGGAAGCACCAGATATGCTGCTGGAACATTTTGGGATTGTGTTTCTGCAAATGTTGATATTTACGCACGAAACGTTTCCAGAATCATCTGCCAGTTTCATTGAATAATAATTTTCACGAAATATGCACGTACTATTTTGATCACATGCGTGAACGTGATATGACTAGACATTTTGAAATTTATCGTTATGAATAAACATTGATGGAAATGTAAACATTGAAGCATGAATAAACATCGATGGAAATGTATCTGGTCGTTGCGCGATCGAAATTGCATATTAACCGTATGCAGTGACATGTCGCATTGCGATGTGGCGTAATCTAATCGTTGTAAAATATTGTAATGCAATGTGAGAAAATAAAGGGATGAGAACAGTTTGCTATTGATTGTTTATTGGCCAAAGAGTTTATAGATCTTATGAAATTCACTGTAACTTTAAAACTCCTGGTCAGATCCCTTCGATCACTAATTCGTTCAAATTGTAACAGTTACATATGTAACTGTAAAACAACGAAGCGTAAAATTTCAAATAAAAATTGTTGAACGAAATTACTTCAACTTATTTATGTCTTTGACACAGAGTGATTCAGAAGCCTGTTGCCGGACCCAATGTTCGGTAACATGTTGTACAAGTTTAAATTTATATTTGTATGGCTCTCGAAAGATCTGTAGGTTCACCAACCGTTTCTTAGTAGTGTTTCTCATGAGAAATAATTTTGCAATTCGTAGAGGAGGGTGCTCGTCCAAGAGATTGGCAGCCTCGTAGATCCGAGTACAAGGTGCCGCTGAGGCTATTGCGATTATGTTTGCTTGGAATGATTCTCCCTGCTGTGTTGGTGGCGGGGCCAATGTACTTGCGATACCGCGTTTATTCCGAGCAATTGTACCCTCTAACCATCTCCGATCAGAGGCTTATCGACGCGAAAGTATCGACGACATGGTGTCAGGTGAGTGAATCTTCAATTCAATTTTATTTAAAAGCCTTGTTCTCTTTCTAATCCAATTTGTTAAGTCATAGTTTCTCACTTGGACCCTGAGCAGATGTAGAGGACGCGTTGAAATTTATTTTCCTTATCTTCAGTCTAATTTTCCAGGGTTGAAATAATTTATATAGAATTGTGCTTGGAATGTTATAAAACTTCATAATTTTCCAGAGTTCGAAAATTTTACATGTACGCAACAACGTTAGGATACGTCGCTAATCACGCTGATGATCATTTTTCGAGATTTCAAAATTACATGCACACAAGTAGTGTCAGAAACTTCGATAATCTCTCGCTAATCTTAAAAAAATTCAATTACTGTTCACGCAAGCACATTCGGAAATTTTTTATAATAACTTGATAATTTTCCAGGATTAAAATGTTGTGTACTACGTTTGGATACTTTGATAATTGCTTGATCGCTTTTAAAGATTCACAAACTATACAGAAAATTACTCTTGAAAACTTTGATGATCTGTAACTTTCCAGGATTCAAATATTGTACATTCAAACATGGTGTTGACAAACTTTGATTAAGGGGGTTCAGAGCCAAATAGGATTGGGAAATTATGGACTAAGTCCGTTAAAGGGCTCGCGGAATTATTCACTCGCGACGATCGATTTTCGAAGGCTACGCCCCCTCGAGCCAGCTCAGGCGCGTACCATAGGCGCTACGCTATTCTTGCCGTGTAAGGGTGACACCCTTATCAATAGGTTTCTGCATTACCGTTGATGTACTATTGCCAATGCGTTTTGATTTTTGTCAGTCGTATCTCCTGTAGGCCTATTTATACATTTCGGAAAATCAATTCGGAAGATAAATTTGAAAAATCATTTTTAATCATACTGTCCAAATTTGATTAACATCCGGGATAACTTGATTTTCGCGCAAGTTTAGACGTGCTTGACAAATTGGCAAAATACGGGAAGTTTGGACGTAGATCTTACCAATTTGCCAAGCACGTCTAACCGTTCGCGAGAATCAAGTTATCCCGGATGTTAATCAAATTTGGACAATACAATTAAAAATGATTTTTCAAATGTATCTTTCGAATTTGTTTTCTAGAGCTGTTGTCCGAAATTGTTGTGCAACGTAGTGGAATAGGCCAACAGGGGATATCACTGACAAGAGAGAAAAAAACGCATTGACAATAGTAGGTCGACGGTAATGTAGAAATTTGTTGGTACGGGTGTACCAACCCTAACGCGCCACGAATAGCGCCTATGGTATGCGCCTGAGCTGGTGTTGAAAACCAGGACTACCACGGGGAGCGAAACACGCGGCCGGGTCGAGGGGGCGTAGCCTTCGAAAATCGTTCGTTGCGAGTCAATAATCCCGAGCCCTGCTTAATCAATAGTTCGAGCAGTCGTTCCCGTAAAGTACAGAATTACCAGCATTGCAAACGATCTTGAATTTTTCAGAGTCAGGTGATCAAAGTGAACGCGACCTTCAACGCTTATTTGATGAGCGAAGAACCACAGGTTGAAAAGAAAGTGCAACCTGTTTCGATGACAAGACACCTGATCTTAGAGGACGACATGAAAGAGTATTGGGGATTTTATCTCCTCAAAGGTAGCAGCGTTACCGTCTCCACCTGCGTGAGGTTCGAATCACAGTTTGATTGACTTAGGGCAGCGTCTCCGAATTATTGCACTGATCGTTTTGGCAATGTGTAATATTAAACCAACTGCGTTTAAAAAATCTCGGTCAACTTCGGCCAATCATCGCAGCAATTTCAGTTTAAACTTTCAACTTTCAGATCTTCCTAAAATGAATGGAACCGAGGTTACGATGTATTTGATGTTTTAGGTCAATTTTTTTAGGAATACATCGAAATAATAAATAAAATGTGAAATGCATATGACTTATTAATCCTTGAAATATAAACAAATATTTCATAGCAATTCTTTTTGTTGCATAAACTATTTTTAAAGCGCTCATTGAACCACTGTCAGAAAAATGTTAGAATGTCAGAAAAATGTTGAATTTCACATTTCTCTTTATTACTAAAAATGCGTTAAATATGTATATGTAAATGTAAATGTAAATGTAGGTAGCCCCTTAAAGTATGTAATATTATTGTGCGACATAGTGGAATAGGTCTACAGGGGATACCAATGACAAAGGAAAACGCATTGTGACAATAGTAACGCATTGACGGTAATGTGGAAAACCCATTGATACAGATGTCGCCCTAACGTGTCACATATTATGTATAAATGTTTAAGCGGCTATGGTACACGCGCCTGAGCTGCCTCGAGAACTACGACCGCCACGGGAAGGGAGACGCGCGGCCGGCCGGGTCGAGGGGGCGTAGCCTTCGAAAAACGATCGTCGCGAGCCACTAATTCCGAGCCCTGACTTACGGTGTCGAAGATACATTGCACCAATCTCGTTTCACGAATTACAGGTGGCCGGGGGCATCCCTGACGATCATTCGAGGGCACAAGCACCTTCACGAATGCGCTTTCATCGGCGATGATAGCAGCGAGGAGCTGGAGGAGCTTCTGGAGGTTGCTAAAGAGACTGGACTCATTTCTCTCAATGGAACAGACGAGGTATAAAACAACACACTTTAAACCTTCGTTCATCCCTCGTGTTAATTCGACATGTTAGGTTGTTGCATATAACATTTACCTTTTTACCTTAAATTAATATACAGTAAATCTGTACATTGTAATCAAAATCGAACATTCCATGCGGAGCGATTCAATATAGCTTTGAAACACGTGAAGAGAATTTTCTGTGCAGGACAAGAGTCCCAGTAACGAGCCAAACAAGATGAAGAGAGTAGAGCAAGGAATTCAATTCCACCACAAGGACCAAGCCCTTCTCCTGAACAGCTCAAATCACCTAACAAACTCGCATCATTACAGCAGCCACGAATTAGACGCGAAAGCCATGAGAGCAATCCTAACCGAGCTCTTCGCAAAAACGCTGGACACAAAGAAGAAACAAAAAGAGAATCCTCATCATCATTACGAGGGGACTTTCGTAGAGTTGGCAAACATTGATAAACCACCCTTTGTTCATCATCCTTCTGAAGTGGACAAGAATGCAGAACGAAAGGCAGCAGAGCTTTTAAACAAACTCTCTGGCAATCGAGTCGAACCCGAGGCAAACTCTGCAATCACTGTAGCGAATGATCGAGAAAAATCGAACGAAGGACAGAAGAAAAAGCACGATAGCGGCCAGAAACAAGAAGAGGCGCAAGCAGGCGAGCAACAAGGAGAACCAACGTCGGCAGAAGTGGTCAAAGATGTGCTGGATAAAATCAATTCGTTAGGATATCGAGGAAAGAAGATCCTCAGAAAGTTGATGGACGAAATGGAGAAAAATGGCGGCGAGACGGAGACCCTGAGGAAGGTGGTCGATGAAACGATGAAGGACCAGAAGCTCTCCGAAGCCGAGAAACGAAGGAGACGAAGGGATTTGGTTCTGTCCTCGTCTCTTCATGCAGAACTGACTGAAGAAAATGAAGACGCTGACGCTGCCGTCGAAGAGGTACAGTATGAACCAACCTTATCTAGTCAATCTTAATCTTATCTAATTGTAGGTAGTACCACGGGACAATTTTTACACTCGTTTCCGCTTGAGTCGAGAGAAAATTAATAGCGTTCGACTACTGTAGAGTCTCGGGACACAGACTCGCCTGCCTTGAAAGTCTACGTGCGGGCGTCGAATTTTATTTCTTTAAAAAGAGAAAAACGAAGATTTTGTAGATTTTTGAACGTTGAATAGGTTGTTAGGTTGAGAAGTGGAACAGATTTGCTTGTCTGAATATGTTAGCATTGTGATTTTAAAAGAATTCTAAAATTCAGTAGAAGCTGAAGAATCTTTTACTTCAATACTCCTTACAGCATAATTCATTCGCAGACACAAACATCGGTAGACTGCGGGTCTTTGTGCAAAATAAAAATTTTCTACATCGCTTTCAAGCTACTGAATAAAAGCTACTGCTTCTTCTTTTAATAAACGTAACAAGTTGATGAACGTATTATATATCGACACTCTTAAATTCTTTTAATCTTTCCACCGTCTTGCATGTATTACAGATACATATTTTCGTGTCTCTCACTAGACGATTGAATTGAATATACAATTTCAGATTTCCCTAGAGAAATTCTAGGCAGCAACAATTGCAGTAGAATCGTACTAGCATCATCAATGAACTCATCGCGTTAATCCAGCACTTACCACGCTCTCGAAGGTGTTTGCACAGCATAAATGCATTCCGGTCCCGCATCGCAATAAAGAATCGTAATTCAGCGTTAACACGATAACGTTCCGCGAACGAACAGTTTCTAATCTCGCTCGTAAAACTCAGTATAGATCAGTATAGATATAGGTGAAAAATCGTGTACTCAGCGCACGTGTCGACGAGCAATAAAATGCAAACAAAAAAAAAAGAAAAAAGAAAAAATGAAAAATAGCCTGCATCGAAGTTGCATAAACGTGAAATTGGGACACTTTACTGTTTACACGGGCGGCATTATCAGACTTGATGTTCGCCTTTAATCGCCCGGTTGCGACGGGCTGCACAGGTACGGTCCTTAATTCGCTCATCGAAATTAATCCACCGGTGGAAAATTTTGAGGTTCGCAGCAGAACAGCAGATTTCGTCTGGCATAAACGTCTGATAATGTGCCACCAGAGATGTTATTACGTGATAAAACGTGGGAGTGAGATTATGCTTGCGAGAGAGACTAATGAAGCGAGCTTGTTAGATGGTGAGACTTCTGTTGTCGATCTCAACGATACCGGTTGTTGTCAAACGATTCCAAGAGCCCGTATTCCATTCTTTGTCAACATCGTTCTCGGGACGATAACACGGGCCAATTTAGTGGATTATAATCAATTTCTTTATCGCCGACAGATAGATATCCAGGCATTACTAATATTGTCCTAATTCGAGATTACCAAGTCGTGTAATTGTGGCGCGGCGGCTATCTTTAATTATCTACTCGCGTGTGTGGTAATGGCATCGAGGGCCCCGTTATCGAGAGACGTTTTCGAGACGGCGTTCAATATTTGCAGACACTTTCGGAATAATAGAGATGTATCGCGAATCCGGAAAATATTGATAGGTCGAGGCTCTGTATCGAGATATTGAGGCGATCGAGAGATATCGAGAATGCGAAAACAGTTCAGCTGAGGCTGACATTGGGAGAGACGAGGCTGTGGCTTGCGGAATTCGGCAGGGGAGCTCAGAAAACACTCTGGGGACATCAACCAAGCTTAACACGCCGATTTTAATAAAATTTATACAGCATACAGTTTGTTGATAAATATTTCACCCGTATTTCTTTGTATCTGCAACGATCCGTATCCTGGGGGTGAAAATAGCCCTCAAAGTTGAGGGTGGAAACCTTATTCTTGTATAATAAGAACACTATATATTTTATAAATTTGCACTTACGATATGGACGTTTCCTTGTTTTTTATAAAGCACGTACGATAAGTGCATAAAGAAAGACCCAATCTAATTAGAAACTCTTAAAGACCAAGAAAACGAAAGATGGTCCTCCAAAATTTGCAGTACTTCTAGAAATAGTTCGTTTTGTTGATAAAATTATTTTTCTCATCATCCAACGTTCGTTTACGTACATTAGGATATGTTGCACCCAGATGGCATAGCAGAGGACAGAGGCACCGTGAACGAGACAATGCTGAATGATAGAAGCAATTCTGAATTTTGGAGTTCGTTCAGCAGCTCTGAGGAACGATTGCTGGATTGTAAGGGTTTGATTCTAAACCTACCTCTAACACCTCATCGTCATTGTACACCGAAACATGAGAAGAAACACTCGGAAGCTTCGTTTGCAAACACGGTTACCTATAGGTACGCAGACCTCTTGATTTATATTGATAGATCCCCGATAATGATAATAACAGGTAGTAGATAAACACTTATTTCTGGAAAGACAAATAGTCACGTGGATAGACTCGTGGAGGATGCAATGACCTATCAAGGCTGTCATTTTCCAAACGTTTTTAATTTTCAACCCTTTCATGGAAGGATTTGGGTCCACTCTGACCGAGAGTTACGAATGTTTCATCTAAATTCTAAATTTTCCATCGGCGGTAAGTCGACAGAATGACAAAGAATCAATATGATGGAGACAGATCAAGAATTAAACTTGCAAATTCTTTCTTTGACAATGAAGCGTGAAGATAAGACAAGATTAAAACAAGATTATTCTCATCGTTCATAAATAACAAATCGATATACAGGACGTGCTACTTTGTTAGACGCATTGACAAATGTGTCAGATTTACACAAGAGAAGAATGAAGATTATTAAAATATGTATTGAATACTACTCCACAAAATGAAATCTTCTTCGAACTCCTGTAATTGCTCGTAAAAGAATCTTAAAGTATTCTACCTGTGCTCATTTTAAAACATGGAATCTTTACTTTCGTATCCTCGAACTTAATTTTCGAATAGATTTTTTTTTAAGATCTTGTTTTTCTCAAAAACCTTTCTGTGGAACTCAATAAAAATGTTTTTCTCTCCTTTAAAAATTGCGATTTTTTCCCAACCCTATTCTACTTTAAAGGGCATAAGAGCAGAGATAGTGTAATCTAAAAGGATTACTATCTACATTTTCGGCCTCACTAACAAAATTACTATAATTCTACGAGATTTATTGAACAGTGGACGTGTTTATTTGTTAACTACAATTTGTTTCAGGGTCCCAATAAACGGATACTACTTCTTCGTCTTCAACTCCGAAAACGAGATCCAACCGAACTACCTTCGAGTGAACTTCGACCTTCTAAAAACCGTGTACAACATCTCAAACCCGGTCCACCAGTGCAAGAACAGTACAAAAGAGTGTTCTCTGCCGTTCAAGCTGTTCAGCAACGAGAGAACGGTCCTGGAACTACCATTGAGTGGCAACGACTCCCAATGGAACCAAGAATACGTGGTAGTTTCTACCTGCGAGCCAAGAACCGCTATCTACCTGATCTGCATCATGCTGGTTCCCTTACTCATCCTCGTGTTTGCCTTCCATTGACATCACATTTGTCAACACGACCGAGGGGCAGCGTTTCCGATCTCGCTGACAATGCTCACTTGTAAATATTAGGCTTAAGTCGACCGAGTGACGAATGATTGCTGCAGTGACTACATACAGTGTAACAGTATTTTTCTTTTCCTCGTGCGCTTTCGAATGGTAGCGATACGCTGACTAGTTAGTTGATTAGTAGAATAGAAGATAGATAACTTTAACTTTACTACCATCCATTGAAATAGAACTGATTCGAGTCTTCAGCTCCTTAGAAGTCTAATTAATATATTAACGAGAAATTTTGGCGTCCACTGCAACATTTCAGAGTCTCCTGCTTGACTCTGGGTAATTTTACTTTTGTCTTTTTGTACGTGAAAGGCACTAAAAGTTGTTGTTGGATGTTCGATAGAAAAGTTAATTTTCATTGGTTATTGGCTATGAGAAAATCTTTTTAATGTGTAAAATGATTTTCGCGTGGTCAGTGAATGATTATAATACTGACTAAGGAGCAGGAGATTGATGCTTTGATATATAGATGATGATTTGTAGAAAATCAACACTCCGATAAAATCTATCGTCTAATAATTGTATAATTTTAGAGGCAGTAAGATTGAAAATGACTCAGAAATAATTGTAGAAGCGTGGAGCTGTTGAGGAGTTGTGACATTAAAAAATGCTCGACGCTGTTTGGAAAACGTGTACATACTTTCCAGAGTGTTTTATAGACTTTACAATTAGACTAGTAATTAGTACCAGATGAGATACGCTCCACGCGCATTAGTAGATACTGCTGGTACAATTGTATAAATCATTCTTTTGAGCAAAGATTAGTTGATGACAGAGTCACGCGTATTTTCGATTCTAACAGGATCGTTTATTATTAACGTAGAAGAGTATCGATGTATCATGGTGTATCGCCACGTGATGCTTTCGTTTATAATTCAGTGATGAGCAACGTACTGCTCGCGGGCCGCATTTGGCCCAGTAGCATACTGACTGCGGCCCGCCGGAACCAGGCACGGATCGCTCTGGCGCGGTGGCCCGCAGGCCTTCATCCACGATTTGCGATACATTAATTACATTTGCTTCTCGGCTACGTTTTCTAGTATTCTAGAAAGATTTCCACTTTTCGCCCACCGCAGTCCGCGAGTTACTCATCACTGTAAAGTTTATATTATTTATTGCAGGTTGCGTCTTGTTAACCCCTTGCCCTACTTTCACGAGTCTGACTCGTGGTCTTAATCTCGGGCCAAGTATCCAGGTTCATTTGAATTTCCATCGCGTGAAGTAAATACGCGAGCGGGACTATGTAACTCAGTGGTAAGGTGTCGTTTTTCAAATTACGCCACTTGAGCTCCGTCGCTCGGCTCCGTCCGCGCCCTTTCCGACGGTCAAGTTTCGCACGGCTTTTTCAGAGTTTCGCCGTAGTGCAAGGGGTTAATTTATTTAGTAATACCGCTTTATCTCGCGTAGACTCATGCGGTTTCAGATCACTGTGCAATTAAATGAGTGTACAGAGACTGCAAAGCTGATTTATATTTTCAATAAAAAAATGTCATTAATCGTAGCCGGTTGTTTATCTTTCGATTTTTATTAGAATAGGGAGAGACAGTAGCGGTGCTCGGGCGATAGGATAATCGTTTATAAGAACTGTAAGAATGTAGTTATCGCAGTTCGGATATTTTCTTCGCAGTATATAAATCGTTCGGTAGGCAAATCGTTTTTACTATTATATTGTTTTAAAATTTACATTTTTCAGAATGTACTCCCACAATATTAGTAGCAAATTTAGTAAAATGTCAGATTTATGGAAGAAAAGTATTGGCTATTAAACTAGGTATTCAAAAAATTCAAACACCGAGCTAAACGTTACATTATCACACCACAAAAATATTAGAATTTTCCATTGACTATTTGCCTGTGACTAAAATTCGGAAACTCTACCTGCTCCGATAAGGGTAGTTTACCCCCTAACATATGAATCCAAGAGATAGCATAGAATCTCAGTTTCTAAATTTTCGAAATCTTTCAAAGATGGTGTTGACAATAGGATATGCCCTCTTGAAGATGATAATACTACAGTTTCCTGGCGAAAAATTAGCGTGACCGAAACAATGCTAATTAAGGACCCCTGGGGTCTAATCCTTTACGTCTTCGGACATCTTAAAAATTAATCTCCGTCCTATCTGTTCGTTTAATCCCGGCGATTAATGCTTCATGCCGATGCAAGAAGCTTCCGACAACTTGACCCTGGCGATTCCATGGGCTGGGAAGGGTGGTAGCGAATAGTGAATGGGGGTTTCGAGGGCGGAGCAACCCTTATCAGCAACGAACACTCGCGACTCGCGCAGCCTCCGTGGCTTCAATGACTTTTCAGAAGTGAGCTCGCAGCCACCGCCACGGCTCGCTCGTTCTTATATGTAAATGTCCTTGCTCGATACTCATCTTGGAATATTGCCAAAAGACAGCTTATCTCTCTTCCAGGTGACAATGAGACCTCTGTTTAAACCAAAAACTGCTTCCCTCTTGTCTTTACCAGATTTACAGCCCGAAGACGGTGGTGCATGAAGATGATGGTAGTAATATCATCTCTTGACAGTGTACTTTTGATTTTACACGGTGCTTCTAGCAGTTTCGATTTTACAGACGGCACAGTATTCATTGAAATCGATAAAATTATTTTTGTACAGCTGAACCCGATGAGAACTTCCATAATTTAATTTTTTTTTTCTTTTTCTTTTTCTTTTTCTTTTTTTTTTGTTAGCAATTGATAGTCTGCTGAGATCTATGTGGGACAATTTTGTTGCAGCTTCATTCATTAAAATGAGCAATGGAATCAATGGATCAATTTTTCTTGTGAGACGTTAGTACTAATTTGTTTCAATGAGAGTTCAATGAGTGCATTCTCTGAGCCACTGTTTTATGTAGAACTTTATGAAGCCTCTCGAAACAAAGTTTGTTTATTAGTAATCTGATATTTTGATAAAATCACCGTATCCTTTACTTTCAAAAACAGAAATAAATATTGTTCTTCTGTCCAAAAGACTGTCGAAAAAATTGCCAATAATTGTGAATTATTATAAATTACGGTTTCTTTAAGATCGAATATAATTGTAGAAAGAAAAAAAGTAATATTGTTCTGCCTCGTGCCTTTCTAAACTGTCCAAAAAATTTCCAATAATTGTCAAAATAATTTCCAGTAAAATCGTGCTTCTATGAATGAAAAATGATTGTTTCCCTGTGACCCTGAGAATATTTAAACTCGAATAAAAAATACTGTATGTACTGATTGATACTGAATGCGTAAAAGTAAGACACGTACCGTAACTTGACCGATTCGAGGAGCATCGGTGAAAGACGCACGTGGAAAACAAACACTAATAATGGGATTAATATGAGACGACTGGTTGACGCCGATAACGAAAATTGATTTCACCCACGTGGCCCCATCCCCCTCCTTAACCCCATACCCCTCCTTTCCCGATACCTCGGTGCTCACCCCGGGGATTCCATTCGAACGCGTTGACGTTTCATGGGACACTGCGCAAAACCGGCGACACGCCTCTTTTCTATTGGCACAGCCTGCCGACGATAATTCATCTACGTGCCCGACCATATTCCATTCCTGTTAGGTTTTTCCCGTGTTACCTTACTGCTTCCAGCAGCAAATTTCTCCTCATAGAGACACCATAATCGTTAACGTACCCTCGCTTTGCGAAAATCGTCAGCGTGTGCTGCTCCGTCACTTATCCAAAGCTATAGTCATTTTTCTAAATTTATTCTGATGCTGCATGACCAACGTTTAGTAGTTAAGCAATCATTCTACATCTTATGCAAGGGTTTTTATGGTTTCTTACAGAATAACTGTACCCATTAATTTATTAAAAACAATAACATCCGAAACATGAATGAAAATTAGTTAAAGTTCTTTAGACAGGTCCATAGTCTCTTTTAAAAATATTGTTCCTCAACCCTTGTGTTCATCGAGTTGCAGGAATGATCTTTTCAAATTAGCCTACTCAGAATGTAATATCACATGTTAACATCCACAAACATTCTCAAGTTATAAATAATTTTTATTTAAACTTGAGGTGTCACTGTTTCGAAGACACTGCATACAATTGTGTAATAAAATGCATATTATTTATCCTACTGGCAAATAGTCCTGAACAGTTAAACAAAGGAAAATAATCTGACAAGATACATACGACTGCTTGACTAAATGTTGATTATATAGTTCTGTACACTGGCCTAATCTGTTCTCAAAACGTTGTGTTCTTCATATCAGCGCGATATTGCCAAATAATTTAACCACAACCCTAACACTGCTGTTAACCAGCTATTAATGAACTTTCCCCTGTCATTACATTCTAAACAAACAAGCAGTAATTCGTCGGAACGATCCAAATATTTTAATTCAGTGAAAACAGCTACAGCTTTAATTAGAATGATAATCACGGTGGTAGATATGCCGGGTCTTAACAAGCAAACAAACAAAAAAAAAAAAAGAAAAAGAAAACAGTTAAGCTGGCGATACCGAGTTACGTGATTCGGCAACGATTTTTTGCGTTTCAATCGTCAACAAAGGGAATAGAATTTTATCGCCATCCGATGATAGTGCGAGTACATTTCACCGGGGCTCAGTTATAATACCTAATTCATATTCGTTGACACGCACGAATTGAGCTGTGTTACCGAATCAATGGGAAACCCCTACGAAACCCACCCCATGAAACTTTTTAGGGTGTTTTCGATCGATGGGAATTTCAGATTCCCCGCTCGATTTTCCAAAAAGAAAACAAAAAGCTTGAGCTTCTTAACGTAATGATCATTATGCTTTCAGTGCTGCAATGATAAGTATAAAATTGTCCACCCCCTAAAGAACAGTTCTTGAACAGTTCTTCATTATCCCGTAAATATAAATAATCAATGCAGGAATTGCAGTCTGATATTCTCCTTGAAATTATTTGAATAGTTCCCACTAAAATATTCCGATTAATTTTTCTAGATCTTAATAGTTTTTTAAATATTTTGTTAATAGAGTCGTTAATGGAGTTGTTAATGGAGAGTCGTGTGTTAAAAATGGGTTTTGATATTGAAAACTTCTGGACTGTACCTGATAGGTCGATGTTTACTTGCAATTCACCACACACTCCTGCCGCAGAAGTGTTGCACAGCATATGCGGTCGCATTGAAGGATTAGCGAAGACTGAAAAAAACCAACCCTCTTGAAGGGTGCGATTGAGGCACGCGACTCCATTCCAGGGTGACGGCACGTGTCACTTATACGCCTTTTATTCCCAGATTAAGGCGAAAATAAAGTTAAAAAGTGGGATACTAATAGCGGCATTAAAAAAGGTCTACTAAATTTAAATGGTTTTAGCCCTCCGATATATTGTATAAAACCTTCCGCAACCCTATGAGCATTGAAAAGCACGACTTCGAAGCAATATCGGCTACGAACCGTGGTTCATTCTTAATTTCTCATATTAGCAAAACTTTCAAATACAAGAAGACGTGAATATTAAAAAAAAAAAAAAAAAACATTATGAATTAAAAATTAACAAATTATAATTCTGGTTAATAAGAGACCACTTTCCCGTGTTTAGACTTGTATAAAACATGCGTGTATAAAGATCCGCAGTCTGTGTTTTGTCATGTCAACAATTTTATTTATGTTAAAATTATTTTTATACACCTGTAAATAAGGAGATAGTTGTAATATTGAGGATAACGGCGTCTTTATTTCTGTGAGAATTATTTATTTCGCAGCAAAGTTCTGATTAAAAAACAAGAAGGCCTACGTAAAAAAGAAGTTTCCTTGTTTTCACCTTCGGGGATTTTTGAACTAATCTTTCGACTACTTTTGGCTTAAAACGAGTAAGAAAAGGCTCGTGACCAAGTGATTCCTCTCGTTATCTGCGCGGAGGCTCACGACTAAATTTGTCTCCACCTCCTTCCTGTTCCATCCATTAACATCTGCCTCAAAGATGCTTCCTACACAATTCAAGAACAAATAACATCGGCACTCGCCTTATCTAATCGGCTCTGTTATCGTCCACGCGATGTGGAATAAGCTGAATTTTTCCTTGCTTCGTTCGACAGCTCGTTATGCGAAGCGTTACGCTTTTAAATTAATGCAATAACGTTCTCAGGGATGGTCTAGCATCTTTGCAAAATTTCCACTGACCCTCGCGATGAAATTATATTGGCTCCCACGCAGATTGGCCGGTAATGGCGCTCGAATGAACACGATCGGAGATTTAATCATTTAATCGGGATCGTCCGATAACACCCTTCTTCCGGTTCATCTCTCCGGAAAATCTGTAGCACCCCTCAAAGGTGTCAGAATACAACAGCTCGTGGCTGGTGGCCACTTGACAACGGGTGGGCCTCAATCACTCTCATCCCTAATGTATATTAAACAACGCTCCCTTTTTTCGCTGCATCCCCATATCCAATGACTTTTTCGGGCTAATAACAATCTAATTGTTTGGGAACCCTGAGAGAGTTCACTCTCTGTCGCAATAAAAAATGTCACAAGCTTGGACAATTTATAAAAACATACGTGACGTTGGAAACTCCATTGTGTGCACAAAATAAATGATTACATACAGAAAATAGGTCATTAATTCCCTGCGAAAACGTTTTTATAATTTCAATAACTTAGCGGTTCACTGCACAAATCGATTAACTCCATAAAACAAAATGTTGAGAAATGCGATGGAATAATGTATATTGATTTTTAAAATTCCCTTTATAATATCAATTGAAATAAATATTGTAGATAAAAAATAATCGTCTGTAATGTTAGAATTTCTATGTGACTGGTCGAGTTAATCGATTTGGCAAGTGAACAAAGTAATAAAGTTAAATTCAGTGTTTAAACTTTTTAAGTTTTTTTATTACAGAAAAAGTTAATTATTATATATTTTTATTACAGATTTTCCATAAAAATGAATATTAACAGTTCTGTTATAATATATTATTTGTGATGAATTCATCAGCAATATAAATGATGTATTGAAGAACCGCCATCAGATGACAGATTCACTGTTTTCCACATCCACATTGTTATTAGTCTCATTCATCTTGATTATAATGGTATAAAATTTATTTCTTTAAAACCACTGACAAATTGAAATAATTGTTTATAATAATTCAAACCCAAATACGATCTGGGAGTGATGTTGAAATGGCTGAAACAATATGTAGTCCGTAGAAGTATACAGTAGAAGTTGAATGACTGACTAATTTATTTTACTTTAATTCTGATAAGACGGCACTAGAAAATTTACCGTTATCATTCAGCGCTTGCTAGTGCATTTGAGTTGCATTATTGCAACGATTTACATCGGAGTACGGAGTTCATCAAAATGGCCTCTGAAATAAACTATTTATTATTCAATGGCCAACAAAATTTTGTCGTTTAATGGTGATAATCTTTATTATTCCGGAAAGTTATTATAAATATAAAAAGTTATGACTATACCAAGTGTTTTGACACTTAAATTTAAGATTTTTCAGAAAGTGGAGTTAATCGATTTGTGCAGTGAACGGCACAATTGTGGAATAGAAAACCGGTCATTTGGACCGTGACAGATTTAGTGTCAAGAAATGTGATAAAACATTTCTCAATGACTCGAATTTATGCGAATATGTTTAACCCAGTCACTTCATTGATCGATTAAAATTCAGAGAGACTGTAAAATGTGTTCTTTCTGTATACTAGTTTGTTTCTTTTCGTTGATTGCTCGATGTGTATCGTTTAGCGATTTTTGGTAAGAAATTGTAAGAAATTGGTCGATTGTAAGCAAATGTTGGTAGTGCTCGGTCGTATTTATCCAGCAGGAGGAGTCTAACAGCGACCTAAGGGTATATACAGAGCAGAGGGATGCTGGATACGTGTGAAGCAGTATGGGACGGTCCGTAGCAGAGCTCCACCCATGAGGCTTGCGCTCCGCCTTCGCAAAATTCGTTTTCCCGGGGGTTGTACCGCGCTTTCTTTTAGTTAAATACTCGTCCCGTGTAGTCAGTCGGTTTAGCCTCAGTTACAAACGCAACCTGGAACAAATCTGTCTATAAAGTATCTGCTGAACGGCCGCGACACTCGATACTCATCTCTAATATTCTTCTTGTTCGTGAATGGTGCGTGATTGTGTGAACTAAACAACATACCCCTAAACAATGGTAAGCAATCGAAATATCATTAAATGCCAGTACAACGCATTAACTTTGATAATGTAATAACTTCCGTCCGTTGTGCGAGGGTGAATTAATCATCGAACTTTTCATTCCTCGTCATTTAAACCGCCTAGCAAGATCTATCCCACCAAGATCCTTGACGGGATCCTTGATATTTTAATCATACTACGGTTTTCATTTTGGTGAACGTTTCATTGATTTTTCATTGTGCCATAGAGGATCCAAGAAATTATCTCTTTATATCGTACTCTTCAGTGTGTTCGTGTTTGAATTTTGCTAATCGTAAAACTTTTAGTTGAATGTCTGATGAATGTCAATTTATCAATATTTGTTTTATTATTCATGTATCCATAAAGCACTGTGATTTGTCGGGAGATTTTTTCAACGAATACGCCTATTAGTAATTTTGAACTTATTTACATAAATTAAATAAATTTTCGTTTTATAGAAGTTTTACATTTTTGTAGTTATTGATATTTGAAGATAACCAACGATTCAATAATTTTATTTATTATTCTAAGATTTTGTTAGTGATTTCGTTATAGTTCCGTGTGAGTCCCGGTGTTCATTGCAGTGTCATTTTGTTCTATGAAGTTTTATGTGATTAAGATACCAGAAAAATTTGTTCCTACTTGTTCCAACTCCGCGTTTCGTAGTTGATCTATGAAAAAATGGCCATCGAAAATCGCAGTATTTCTTACATATCTTCATGTTCGCATTCGTTATGTTTCCGTAAAGTACAGTAAGTCCACACTATTCGAAGCGACATAATTTTTTTTTAAATTAGATCAAATGACTTGAATCTTATTGAGGAGTTAGAAGGATTAGTTTATTAGACGAGGTGTAACAAATTTAGGAAAAAATTTGAATTGGTCGGAATCGCAAAAGAAATAGTAAAAGGTGGTTTTTTTCAGCTTTTTCATCTGAGCCTGTATTGAAAATTTAAAGAATGTGTTTGATTCACTCGAATAAGTTATATCCATGCTGAACATTTCACCGATATTGGTTAATTCCTTTACTAGTTATAAACGCTTAAAAGTGGGAAAATTGCCATTTTTCACGATTTTCGACTTAAAATCGCACTTTTAATCGTTTATAACTCGTAAACGAATTAACCAATATCGATGAAATTTTCAGCATGGATATAATTTACTCGAACGAATCAAACACATTCTTTAAATTTTCAATACAGGCTCAGATAAAAAAGCTGAAAAATCCAACTTTTACTATTTCTTTTGCGATTCCGACCAATTCAAATTTTTTTCAAAAATTTTTTACACTTCGTCTAATAAACTAATCCTTCTAACATCTCAATAACATTCAAGTCATTTGATCTAATTTTAAAAAAGTTATGTTGTTTCAAATAGTGTGGACTCAGTTTTGCTCCTTACTGTAAGTACTTACTAAGGAATTATTTGAAGGAATTTTTTCACCCTTTGCGCTCGAAGCTATTTTAACTCCAAGAAGAACATTTCTTTCGACCTAAAATATTTCCCTTCTATATATGTATATATATATTTCTTTTTTCTCTTTTTTTTTCATGTTATACATACGAAAATGGTGCAATTTACTCGTGCAATACTGAAATATTTAGTAGTTTATTAAATGCAAACGAATTTAATAGTGTAACAAATATTTTGAATAATGATACAACAATTTTTAGTGGTGCCTTACAGTCACCATTCGAGTGTTAAGGGTTAAATGATAAACGTGTGGGAAGCTCATAGTATGCTGTAGACTAGGGGTTCCGAACCTTTTTCCTACTTTTTTCCTACTTTTTCCTACTTTTAAAAGAATGATTTTCTTCATCGGCCCCCTAATATTTTTCTCTGTAATATACGGCATACAACTGTAAATGCGTGGATCACACCGCCCTATGCAAATTTATATTATATTTATACATATTAAAACGGATATTATTGTCTAATAATTACATTCTTCAAAAATTAAATGAAATTTCAAAACAGAAACATTTATCATCGACCCCCAGGGGTACACCTGGACCCCTGTTGTTGGGAACCCTACTGTAGATAGACCTTTTTCTCTATTTTTCGATTGTATTTAGTTGAATCAGTCATAGTGTAGTATTTACACTGAAAAGTCGAAAAAATTATATTTATATGTATATCGCTTAATGAAGATATTTAATTTTAGTACTTTTAATAGGAGACTGTATTTCTATTAATTTTCATCGGAAGATGTGTCACAAAGTTTTTCGCTCGAGACTACTTCCTCCTCCTTTTCTGATGATCGAGGAGTTCAGATCGAGGCCGCTTATCATTTCAACTTTTATTAAATTTATTTTATCGTGTTAACATACGAGTTAGACCGTTACTTAGAGCCAACCCTAGATATATTTTTAAAAACAGCGTTCTTTGTAATAAGTATTTTAAAAAGATATTTTAAATGTAAATAATTATACTTTTTAATAGTGTACATGAAATGGACGAATAACTTTAAAGTATTGATTATAATCCGCAGTACCCTTTAAGAACAGATTTAGCTCTCAAAACACCAATTTTAGTAAAAACGGTATATAACACAAAAAGTGGAAATCTCAAGCTTTAAAATGATTGTTTTTTTTTTTTTTCTTTTATCAAATTTGGATAAATTTTAGCAAAGTTATAGCCGTTTAAATATTAGGCGAATTTTGAAATATAATAGCTTTGACCGCATTTTCGGGGAAAATACCCCACTGTGAGTCGTGAAAAACTACGATTTTCACCACTTTTAACTATTCTTAGCTCATGTGTATATTAAATTTAAATTTTCATTACAGGCTCAAATAAAAAAGTTTTGGAAAGTGTCTTTTTCATTTGCTCTTATAATTCCTAGCAATTGCAATTTTTTCAAAATCTTTTTTACACGCCATTCGATAAACCAATTCTTCTAATTGCTAAAAAAGAAAAAATCAGGTCGTTTGATCCAATTTAAAAAAAGTTATACTGTTTTTAAGGGGCATTCGAATACTTTTGTGAGCCTGTGTGTATGTCCCTAAATTATTCTGCTGAACCAAAATCATTATAATTGCTCTGACTACTTGGACAAGAGGTCTTCACATCAATAAAGAAACTCTGTGACGTTAACGTTCGAATCATCCAGCATCCGAGCACACACAATCTCACCTCATAAACACCACGAGCACACAATAATTGACACAACATACATATCTGTTGAATGTCAGGGACAACACAGCAGAGGAGGTGTGATACGAGCATCCTGTTGGCGCTATGTAGGCTAATTTCGTCCGCGATAATTTGACCAGATTTCCTGCGGCTTTTGTCATCGGCCATTTAATCGTGTCAGGCGGCGCGGTAACGTTCGAAAATTGAATCGAATTTCTAGCTTCAACTCTCGAGACGAATGAGTCGTGTGATTTATACCAGTGCGAAGAAACAGCGGCAAATCATATACAAATTGCAGTCGATGCAGGCGTACAATAGCTGCTCAGGAGGAACTGCAGACACGGAGGACGGTTCTCCAGCAGAATCTCTGTTATCTGCTGAAGGAGAATTAGCTGAAGAAGTCGGGGATTCGCCAGGAACACCCAGAGATACTGAAGAAGAGGCTACACTGTCCGATGAATTTTATTCGCATGATACGGATGACGAGGACGATCAAGGGAAGAAGCGACGGGACCGTACTAACTCCGTGAGCAAATTTTTCACTCAGATTTCAGATTGTGAATCCTTTATTTGTTCAGAAATAGCCCAGAAATAATCCATTTTTATAATAGTTACTTTGGACTGAGATTTTTTCATAGAATTGCCTTTATTTGTATTTTGTCTCCTGGGTGGGTCAAAAACGGCTCTACATGGGCTGAGGGAAGGCTAATATTTTTTTGTGTATGTAAGATTTCTAGAAAAATAAATTTTTATTCATAATAATTTATAGTTCACTGGACTGATTTATGATAGTTAAGAATTAACTAAATAAATTGTAGCATCTTCATAAATGGCTCTCGTTGTTTTATTGTATATCATTTTATTTATTGTTGACTGCATCTGCTTTTTATGTATAATCCTGCATGATTCGAATCCTTCTGACATCCTGCATAATGTACACATGTACTTTTTTAAAAGTTATTAGTTATTATCGTCCTCGGTTTCGTACAACTTTAATTTTTAAAAGATTGTTTTCTGGTTTTAATGACAGGCAAATATTTTGTAGTGTTGTCAGGGCCGGCCCTAGGGTAGCCGGCGTCTTGCTGCGAAGTTCTTTTATAGTGCTCCCCCCCCCCCCCCCCTACATTTTTTTAAGGACAAAATAATAAAAATATAATATTCTTATTAATAATTTAATTTAATATAAATCTTTATAGAGTACCTAGTATACAATGTAATGTAATTAATTACATAAAACACTACATAAGTACTAAGTAATATACATAAAACGAAACGAATTTACTCATATTATAAATTCTTAAATTCTCAATAAAATTAAACTTATAAGCAAACATTACTATTAAAATTTTTCCTTTTCTGGCTTTTATGCTAGCAAATTCATCAATAATTTCTTTATTACTTAGCATGGGAGCAACATCATGTTCTATTGCAATTATTGATAAACCTGCTAACCGATCTTGAGACATGGATGACCTAGAGTAATTTTTTATTATTTTTAATCTCGAGAAAGATCTTTCGGCAGAAGCTACTGCTACAGGCAAAGTTAAAAAAATTCGTAGAACAATAGTTACATTTCCAAATACACACTCAAAATTTTAGACACAAATAAAATTTAATATGTCAATTTAATATGTATCTGAATAAGTATTAAGACCTACAAAGTCTCCTAAAACCTTAAATTCATCAAATAATTCTAATGCACTTACTTAGTGTAATTTCAGGAGAGATGCACCACATTTTGTTTTCTGTTTACAAACATTTTATTGAAAATAATTGAAAGTATAGGCAGGCATAGTTTAATTATTCCTTTAAATCTCTCGAGTAATATATAACGTTAAACCGTTGAGTGCCACGTCAGTCATCGGTGACTGACACTGAACTTTCCGTTTAGGCCGCGTCAGTCACCAGTGACTGACAGTAACTTTTCGTTCAGGCCGCGTCAGCCACCGGTGACTGACAATGTAAAATATGATATAAAACTAAAAAATTTACATTGTTTTCAGTAATTACTGAAAATTTATTTAAAATTTATTTATTATTTTTATTATTTTTTTTTTTTTTTCTTTATTACAGGATTATATGATTAATGCATTTTAATGGATTTTATTGAAAGGCGCGCGTGGCCTGACGGGGATTTCCTTATAGAATCGCGTGGCACTCAACGTGTTAAATAAGTCAAACTTTTATCTGAATATACAGGGTGTCCCTGGTTTTTCCGGGAGCATACTCTACAAGTAAAAGTAAGAAAAAAATGTTATTTGAAGTTCGGTTGGAAACGTTTTATTACAAAGTTATAAACAAATGAAATTGAATTTGGTAACGGCCAATTTTACTTCGCAGAGTATGAAAAGTCGAACGTGTCTTATTGGTCGATAGTTGTCATGTTTACTGCCTTGGAGTGATTCAACATCAGAGTCACTTTTACCACAACACCTGTTGGATTAAGAAATCGTGGTGAAAATGCCACGAGTGTTTCCAAATGAGAAATACGCTGATATACATCTATAAAGGTCGTCGCATACTAGACCGCACCACCGCACAGTGGGCAATTTGGACGAAATCCGATTGAAAATCAAAGAACTTTCGATAGAAATGAGGTAGAACGATGAAATTATTTTTAAATTAAACCTGAAACTTTGTAGAATATGGGAAAAATAGGGAGATTATGGTACGAACGTTTTCTAACCTTGAACAAACTCGTTAAACTTGCACAATTTCAAGAAAATTGTGGTTTTTCCCATACCACGCGCGGAAAATTTTTTTTTAACATGCTATACACTATTTCCCATAGGTTTCTTCTCGCTGATTTCAAATCTGGTCTCAAAATTTGTCTACGACCTCAGGATTTTGCAAAAAATAGATTTTTGTGACAAAAAACTAATAAAATAATTTCTTCGTTGAAATGATTTGATCACACACTAGTTTGAAGGTATATCTATTCGTATCTGCATTCTCATATATAAAACACATATATATAAAACACAATAAAAATAATAATAATGAAGTATTATTTGAACGTTTTGAGTTACTTACGAAACATGAAGCACTTCACATCTCGTCATCACTTGACGTATCGCTATAATTGCTACTGGCACTTTCTGCAGACTGTGTGTGACTGTAATGTAGTATAAATTAGATATATAGTTTCTAACTTCTGGTGCTACTTTCTTTCTTTGGTACAACTTTAATCTGCTATAATAAAATATAGGATTTGCTACAATAAAATTATCAGGGTCTCTTAAATTATATGGAAAAATTAAAGTAATTATAATAAATAAAAATAAAATTAAAATGTAACCTATAATATCTCTAATTAAGAAGTAAGGTGTAAAATAAGTTAAATAAAATTTAGATCCTGTTAGATCCTGAATTATGTAAAAAGAATATAAAAAGAAAAGAAAATAAAAGAATAGAAAAGAATAAAATGAAAAGTATAGAATCGATTTAATGTAGCATTATTAATAGAAAATCCTCCTCAAATTCATTCAACTAATATTTTTCCAATGTAAGGCGAAGCAGATAATAAATTAGTAATTACTGTTGCTCCTCAAAAAGATATTTGTCCTCACGGAAGAACATATCCTAAAAATGTTGTTGCTATAGATATAATTAATATTACTACACCAATTAATCAAACATTAATTAATTTAAAAGAGTGATAATAAATTCCTCGTGCAATATGAAGAAACGTTGTTAAAAAGAAGAAAGATGCTCCATTTATATGAATTAAGCGAATTCATCATGCAAATTTAACATTTTTTATAATGTGAATGGTTCTATGGAAGGCAAAGTTAATATTGAGGCAACAATGTATAGATAAAAATAATTCAGAAATAATTTGAATTAATAAAAATAGTCCTAAAATTGAACCAAAATTTCATCATATATTAATATTTATAGGTGTTGAAAGTTTATTTAATGAATTATTGAAAATTAATAAAATCTTATTAATGAACACCGTAACTTCCGCGCGATTCATTCTTGGGAATTCTGAAAATTGATATTTAAACTTAAATTGCGGCAAAAGGGTCAGGAAGGGTTTCAAGATTTTTTACACAAAGATATTCCAATATTATACCTTGCCAAAACGATCAGTGCCAGACCAAAATCTATTAAAGGATTTGTTGTACGCTTCCATAAATAAAAAATGGACAGGAAACAGTGATTTCCGATTAGCCCATATTACTTAATGTTTAACAACTTTTTTAAAAAATTTTTTTCGCTAAATAAGCGTTGTACCTGTGGCGATTTTTCTACAAATTTTTAAACAAATTGGTTGGATTGTTTCGTTTCTACAGATTTTTTTGCCGCTTTTTGGCCATTTGTCAACACTGTGCAACGCTGCCTGCTCGACAGTACGATGCGTCCCTCCGAATTCACGTTACCCGAGTTTTGAGCGCCTGAGCCGCAATCGATTAACGGATTAACGCAATCGATTCCCGGTTCGGCGAGGCGCATATTTTGCTACAACTTTTAATCCAAAAAAAATATCGATGCAACATTTGGACTAGAAATTTTTTTTTAAAACCGGGTTTAGTGGCGTATATTGAAACATGTTCTATATTTTTTAAGTAATTTTTTTTGTTGATTTTTAAGATACAGCCGGATAAGATGGTCAAAAGTCCCTCCAAACCAAATTAACTTTTAGTCGCACCATGCTTAACAAAAGATTACGAAAAAAATTCATGTATGTTCTACCTAATATCATACTCGACTGAGCTTTTTTCAGAATTTTTGGTTGCAAAATCAATTTTTAAAGAAATCCGAAAGTACAAAATTGCCGATTTTATATCGAAGTTTTCGGTTAACCACGTTTATATTGTTATGTTAATTGTGTCTCATCGTGATTATTAATGTGTATTTTCTACAGATTTTCCAGATTATGCAAACATGTTTAAGAAAATGGGATATGTCCAATCATTGGAAGAAAGTGCACATGACTCTCAACAGTTTTGGTTGACGCGGGCGGTAACGTCTCTAGCTCAGAAAGTGTTGGTCCCGGATCGAATCCCAGATCGAATGGAAGTTTTTTAAACTTTTAGAATTTTCAATATACCTTCATAAAATTGTGACGAGCGAATTGAGGGCAGAGTTGGGCAAAAAATTATTTAAAATTTTCGAATACCGATAACCGAAAGTTATCTTTTATTCGAACTCATTTCTCTCGGATACATATTCACCACAGTTTATCCGTCAGATACTTTTCACGATTTTCATTTGTCATCCGTGGGTTATCCGAACCACGAAGTAACGGCTATACGTATTCGACGCCTCTAGCGGTGAGAATTTATTTGAGAGAATTTATTCGAAGATACAGCTGATGAGTTTCAAAGTATCTCTTTGACTTTTATTCTTCAGTCCAAGGCAGCGCCACCATTTATTCGACGGTGAATTTTGACAGATACTCGCAACTCAAATGTATCTTTGATTTTCGACGTATGATTTTCTGCGTAACTTTGGGATTTATTCGAAGCTCGATGTAGGGAAGATGATTTATTCAATTTTTTATTCGTGACGGGTATGAGGAATAGATGAAAATCACATATATCTTTTATACGTAATTTTATTCGAAGCTCGAATACCCGACCTCTTAATGCGACGTTGTCAAGTCGTAATACTTACGTCGTAATATGCAAGTACGTAATATGGTATAGTGACTCCCATTAATATTCGAACATTTTTTATTAATTAAACGATTGCTTAAACAAATGGATTTTTATTATTTAAACAAATCTTTAAACCGATACATTTTTATTACTTAAACGATTGTTTAAACAAATAAATTTTTATTATTGAAACAAATGTTTAACCCAATACATTTTTATTACTTAAACGGTTGTTTAAACAAATACATTTTTATTATTTACACAATTGTTTAAATAAATAAATTTTTATTATTGAAACAAATGTTTAAACCAATACATTTTTATTACTTAAACGGTTGTTTAAACAAACAAATTTTTATTACTTAAACGGTTGTTTGAACAAATGAATTTTTATTATTTACGAAATTGTTTAAACAAATAAATCTTTATTATTTAAACGATTGTTTAAACAAATAAATTTTTATATTTAAACGATTGTTTAAACAAATAAATTTGTATTACTTAATCGGTTGTTTAAACAAATAAATTTTTATTATTTAAACAATTTACGTCACGTTTTGCAGCGAGTAAAAGTCTTTATAATAAAAGGAAATGTCATTGGGTTTCACCATCGGTACTCTGCTGGATATTAAGTTATTAAGACAATTTTATAAAGAACTCTTTGCATTATGTATAGATACACGTACATAAGCATTGCATGTAATGCATTTTTCTGTCTACGGTCCTAAATTACCGACTCTGTAAAAAATGCAGAAATTTGAATCTGAACAGTACTAAATAAATAACAAGTTAACCATTTGCAATATTATTTTAAGACAATGAAATTGAAACAATAAATTAAAAAATTATTACTGAAAATATATATTTATGACAACAATTATCAGTGGATAGGCATAATTTTTTAATGAATTTTACTGCAAATTTCATCCTGATATCTCTTACGGTTCAACATTTATTGTAAAATGTAACGAAATTTCTCGACCCAGCCAGCACAGTGTCCGGCCGTCCAAGGCTGTATATCGCGATGCAGCATTCGCTTCAGATAATTTTAATTTCGTCAATAAAATGTTCATCTTTTTAAAAACAGGTCTGTAAAGAGGGCACTTGCGGCTATATCCTCATGTTTTTGTAAATTTTGAAAAAGTTTCCTTCTATAAAAAAGATTGCATTTGTTGAAAACAACGCACACGTTCAGCCAAAAGAAAGTAACACATGTTTCGTTCTTCCACTCTTGGATTCATTTGGCAGGGGTCGACGTCTGTCGTTGCACATATATACATATGTATATCATTGGCTGTGATTGCACATACATATGTATAGATTTGTGGCCGCTTTGACTGCGGCGAACGTAGATACAAAAGGACAGCATGCAAACACGGCCGTGTAGCCGAAGGCGTAACAAAAAGGCAGCACAACCCGATGATATTATTACCCGATTTGTACCGTGTTTGGGCTTATTTTGTTCAGGAGAACATTTTCAATCGGTAGGTAATGATATCATTATGATAACGTTAATAAGAAATAAGATTAGATTTACTTGGTAAACGACAATATGCTACTGGTTACAATGTTGCCACTGATACTGAATCACGACCATATGGAGCGTCGCGTCGTGTGCCGCCTGGAGACAACAATGTAAGCGTTTCACCATCACTTATTAATAATAATAAAATGTTTGTTACAATTCATAATTCTGCCGTGGGAACATTATTAATCGATTGCAAATAGTTTCCTGATGAAAACAAGTCTAAACACGCCACAAATCCGATAAGTTAGACGGTGGCAGTATCGAAACGTTTCCTTCGAAGTTCATCAACGAATTTTATTTCATTAGCTGATCGTTCCAATCAGAACGTCCAATCAGGTAAATCAGAATCGTAGATAGAAAAATGCATTACATGCAATGCCTATATACGTGTCTCTATACATAATGTAAAGAGTTCCTTATAAAATTGTCTTAATAACTTAATATCCAGCAGAGTACCGATGGTGAAACCCAATGACATTTCCTTTTATTATAAAGACTTTTACTCGCTGCAAAACGTGACGTAAATTGTTTAAATAATAAAAATTTATTTGTTTAAACAACCGATTAAGTAATACAAATTTATTTGTTTAAACAATCGTTTAAATATAAAAATTTATTTGTTTAAACAAAGGTTTAAATAATAAAAATGTATTTGTTTAAACAACAGTTTAAGTAATAAAAATGTACTGGATTAAACATTTGTTTCAATAATAAAAATTTATTTGTTTAAACAATTGTTTAAACAATAAAGATTTATTTGTTTAAACAATTTCGTAAATAATAAAAATTTATTTGTATAAACAATTGTTTTAATAATAACGATTTATTTGTTTAAACAATTGTTTAAATAATAAGAATTTATTTGTTTAAACGATTGTTCAAATAATAAAAATTTAATTGTTTAAGAAATTGTTTAAATAATAAAAATTTATTTGTTTTAACAATTGATTAAATAATAAAAATTTATTTGTTTAAGCAACCCTTTAAGTAATAAAAATGTATTGGTTTAAACATTTGTTTCAATAATAAAAATTTATTTGTTTAAACAACCGTTTAAATAATAAAAATTTATTTGTTTAAACAACCATTTAAGTAATAAAAATGTATTGGTTTAAACGTTTGTTTCAATAATAAAAATTCATTTGTTTAAACAACCGTTTAAATAATAAAAACGTATTTGTTTAAACAACCGTTTAAGTAATAAAAATGTATTGATGTAAACATTTGTTTCAATAATACAAATTTATTTGTTTAAACAAATGTTTAAATAATAAAAATGTATTTGTTTAAACAACCATTTAAGTAATAAAAATGTACTGGTGTAAACATTTGTTTCAAAAGATACACAGTATCTGTATCTGAAAGCTATTTAAATCATTTTTTACTTAGATACTGCCCAACTCTGAAATTGGGGCTTTCCTTGCTGAAAATGATGATCCGAAACTTGAGCGTAATCGAACAATTTTTATTGATACGTAACGTTGATGGAGAATCGAGTATTATTGGCAATTTAAGCTTTTATATTTTTAATACGGATAAGTTGTAGAGCTTATTCCGATGAAAATGAGTCCAAACGCGACATCATTTGGTCTATCTTCAATAAGATTGTAATTTTTATCGTAACATTACGCATCGATAAAATTGCTCGATTACACTCGTGTTTGGACTCATTTTCATCAAGAAAAGCCCCTCAATTCACTCGTCGCAATTTTATGGAGGTATATTGAAAAATCTAAAAGTTTAAACTTCCATTCGTGCGGGATTCTCGATCTGCTTAGATTGTATGCCGTTTGTCAGTCGCTGGGTCTTTGAGGTTCAGCGCTCGTCGGATCTCGTCGCCGTTTATTCGAGCTGGCAAAAGTTATTCGAAGATTTATTCGAAGCCTTCGAATAAAAGATACAGATAAAAAAAATTATTCGAAGTTCGAATAAACCCGCTTCGAATAAAAAAAATTCTCTTTATTCGTCGGATAAATTCTCGTCGAATAAAATTATTTATTCGATACTCGTCGAATAAAGATACTTTTTTTATTCGAACCTTCGAATAACGAATAAAGATAAACTATCTTTTATTCGAATTGTTATTTAAAGAATTTGTTATCTAAATAGTGCCAAACTCTTTCTGGAGGTAGCGCATTCGATTCCCGGTTCTCGGCGAGGCGCACATTTTGCTATAACTTTTGAACTAAAAAAGATATCAAAATGAAATTTAGACTGAAAATATTTTTAAAAAATCGAGTTTAATGGTGTACACTGAAATAGATTTTGTATTTTTAAATAATTATTATAGATAATAATAATACTTATTATAAATATTGTTCAATCTTTTTTCAATCCCAAATAATGAAATTTATTAGAGTATATATGCTGCAAATGAAAAGCAATATCAGAAGTAGATTGAATAGGTAGCAATTAAAAAGTCAAATGAAATTAGTAATATCAACGTCGTATTTTTTTAAATTAAATTTAAACTACGTTCTTACTTTTGGCTAATATTGAACTAATTTAATTTCTTATTATTATGTTATTACACTCTTGTAATTGTAATTGCACAGGGATAAAAGACTGATGTGGTAGAAAGGACAAGGAAAAACTGTCTGACGGAAAAACAATCATTCGATGCGAGATTCGATCCGGGGCCAAAATATTCTCAGCCGGAGACATTATTACGTTATTATTATTATTTCATTATGTCTCCTGCAATGCACTCGCGTAACAGGCGTAACGAAATTAAAAGGAAACAATATTCTTTTGTTTCACTGATCCTTTATAGAATCCCCGATATGAGATTTAAAATTCTATCAGCAACAGCGCCGCTGCAGAATATTGGTTCGACAATATTAGTTCTGGCTGATGCGGTAGGATGTGCGAGCCCCGAGCGTGAGACAGAAAAATACATTGGGTGATTGGTCTATTCCTATAACTCGTCTGTGGTTCTGGTGTGGGGCAAACAGTTGGTGCGGTGCGGTTCGGAGGTGCGGTGCTGGTCAGGCGGTGCGGTCTACTGTGCGTCGGCCTTTATAATCCGTGGTTACCAAACTAAATTTAATTTCTTTATCACAGTGTAACGAAGCGTTTCTAACCGAACTTCAAATAACATTTTTTCCTTATTTTTACTTGCAGAATATGCTTCCGTAGTTTTATCGGAAAACCCCGGGATATGTACCCTGTATTAATATAGAATTTTAAAAAGCTTGAAAAAGTGCATCTCTTCCTAGTTCGTAACTGTGTAACGAAGCGTTTTTAACCGAACTTCAAATAACATTTTTTCCTTATTTCTACTCGTAGAATATGCTTCCGTAGTTTTGTCGGAAAACCTCGGGATACCCTGTATTAATATACAGTTTTAAAAAGTTCTAAAAAGTGCATCTCTCCCTAGTTTATAACTGTATAACGAAGCGTTTTTTTAACCAAACTTCAAATAACATTTTTTCCTTATTTCTACTTCTAGAATATGCATATTAAAAAAGTTCGAAAAAACGCATCTCTCCGTATAGGGCCTGGGGTTAGATGCACTTCTGACTGGGGATAGAGTACATCTGTATAGTACATCTTTCATGGAGTGATTTGTGGTATTCTACACAAGAAATCCAACCTACTTTACATGTAGTTGAATAATAATCTTCTAAACATTCGATACAATAATTATTAGAATCTACTAGGCAGTTGTTTTTGTCAGAAATGAAGCATCTCCTTTTTGTATGAATTAATTAATTTTAATTAATTAAACTGTAAGATGTAAACAAATAGTGTGGCAAAGAACAAGTCTCAATTTCAATTTATCGCTTTGTAATTAATTTAAAAAAGGATCCTTCATTTTTTATAAAAACGACTGTGCGCCTGGTACACTTGCATATATTGATGGTGCGTCTGTCCCTAAATTGAAGGAGAGACGCACCTATACGAAAACAAGAACGAGTACAAAAGATTTTGTCAAAACACGATGAAAAATCGTAAAAGAGAAACCATTGTCATTATTTAAGTCGATACTTGTAGTTAAAACCATATGATAAGAAGGTAATGACATTTGTACTGATCGCTTGCAAAAATATTTCATCAAAAGTTTGGAGCACTAAGAAATTTTTGTACTTTTATTACACGTAAATAATATAATACACGTGTTCCTCGATATGAGATTATTCAGAAATGTTAAAATGATGTAAATCAGGGCTGCGTGGTGGCTCGCGAGAGCCACTTGTAATTCTTTCCCCTACCTTCATTTTTCGACGAGAAACCCCCACCACGTACGATGTCCACTGACAAGCTAGGTAATAACAGGGGACAGGAGAGTCGTAGCTGTATCTCATTCTGCCGCGCTCCGTTTCGCTCACGTTTCTCTCTTCGCGATGGACGTTGGTGGAGGGGATCGGACGCAACGAAGAAAGAGAACGAAATGAAACACGGTAGAATGAGATAACAAAATTCTCGGCATTTATTTATAAATTTTGTTCCCGATCGATTGTGCTTTCATTTCGACGAGACTGTAGAGGGGAATGAATGGTGTGGGTATGGACGAATGGTGGGAGCGCCCCGGGGCTCGCGGCGGAAAAGGAGCCCTGATGTAAATGATACGGAGAGAACAGATACGAATCGTCCAGTATTGCCACAATCGAAACGAGTGCCTCTGGCCCTATGGTGCGTCTCTCCCGAAATTACCCTACACCCTTGATTGCTGTACCATCATACTGGTACTGCTCGATCATGCTGGTGAAATTACCCTATATCCTTGTCTGCATACTTCCAACGTCGTTACAATGTTCTCTTGAAATTTCTTTGTCCATATTTTTCATCTCTTTGATGTCGTAAAAAATTTGAAAATAATCATTGTAATTTTTAAGTTGGCTAAATCTTTCTTCCAAAGAGTTCAGTACTGTATTTAAAATAGCCTTGAAAACAATATTTTGTCTTTAGGATCGATCGGTGTTTCATCGGTAGATTCGTAACTAAATTGTTTCTTTATATTACGTCTTCGTACATTTATTGACGGGGTAAATTCTGGCGCAATTTCCAACTCTGTAGCTAGTTCTTTTGCAGATTCTACAATTTCATTAAAACCTTTATCTGTTCTTAATTCCTTTATGAAACATATTAAATTGTCTAATGACTCTAATGTACTTTTCAAATGCTGCTTAACTCCTTGTCACATTTTGCTTACCACCTGTGCTCTGCTTAATACTTCACACCATAAAATAATAGAACAAATAAATTTAAAATTTGTAATTTCTTTTAGCAAAAACTTTGAGCCTCGTGTCATGGCACGTGTTTTAAATTTATTTTCATACTAGCTTATTTAAAATATTTAAAATAAAATTAATTTTGACATTAAAGGTTGACATTTAAAGATTTTAAAAACAGCATACATTTTATTTAAAAAATTAATCTTGAAAGGCACTAATCCCCTTATGCCAGGTCCACAAACAGTTCGCAAGCTGTTCGCCGGCTACAGTGTGGACACTTTAGCGAACAGCGAACAGTGTTCGCTCGCTAAGCGGTACATCAAAGGATCTATTCGCGAGCAGAAGGTCTATACGGACGTATAGTGTTTGATTCTACAACAAGACTCTCTCTTTGGCAGAAATCGCTATTCGAAAATTCGTATCCATCTTTCATATTTTCAGTCCAATTAGGTTGAGTAATTATTCACAGTCCTCATATGACATTTTCGTAAAATTTCTGAATCCTGTTTCGTTTTTTAATAAACCATTTGTTAAACATATTCCACCAGAAATGAGTCCTTTTTTGAAAATTTCTTTTTGCCAGCATTGTCGCCTTCTGTTTTTTTCAACACTATCTTCTTGTATTACTAAACATGCTGCTGATACAAGTAAAAGATCTTCTTCAGGAGAAATATTATAGTTTGATAATTTGATATTTGATACTTGGGATTTGATTTGATATTTTATAATTGTCGTACGTGCACTGAGTAAGGTCTACAATGAACTGCCCACAATCTCCAAGCGAACAAGCCTGGAACTGCTAGCAAACAAGTAGCGAATGGCTAGCGAACGGCTGGCGAACCGTTGGCGAACGGCTGGCGAACAGCAATGTGGATGCGATTCAGTTTCTCTGAATGAGCAGATTGCGAACACTCCTACTCAGTGTGAACTCGGCATTACGGGGGCGCTCTGATGCTATGCATTACATGCATTGAGCTTTGGGCCGGCCCTGAGCGCTGGGACCTGTATGATGTCTCTGAAATTCTACTAATTCCGTAGTTAGATGGTATTTCTCCGACGGGAAGTGGCCATCTTGGATCTCCGACGCTTCAAGTAGGAAATTTAGGCGTTCGAAAATTATTTACGAACAGCAGAGAACGTTGGAGACAACAAAATGTCAGTGGCGCTTTCGCTGAGCTTCGAAAGTTAGTGCCTACTCATCCACCAGATAAGAAGCTTTCTAAAAATGAGATTCTACGGTTGGCGATACGGTAATTTGTTTTCTTTTCAAAACTTTCCTGTTGCTATTGAAACGAATTATTAAGGAAATTTATATGAAATGGAGAACTTTAAGCGGAAGTCAAATGTTTTGTTAGGAAATTGTTTTTTTTAGAAAAATGTAAGAAAGCTCTTTTCACTTTTTATTCAATAAAATTCTGTTCGCTTGAGCACAGGAGCATCCATATTTGCCGAAGCAATCAATAATTACTCGACTGCGTATTGTACGCATTTTTGACAAAAATGATCAAATAGAAAATAATAAATACATTTAAAGAATTTAAAAATACTGTTACGCATTTTCGACTCATTAAGATTAAAAAGAAAAAAAAAATGAATGTAGTAGTGTCTTACTATTAATAGACTTCTATTTTGCATAAAGATGTGCAGTCTAGTAATTATCTCTCCACCCCTGCAGCTATTAAAAATCATGCTTTTCATGCTTTTGCAGGTACATAAGGCTGCTGAGCAATGTGATTGAATGGCAAAAGGCACAAGAGCAAAATGAGATTGCGCAGCAGGAAGTGCAAATCAAATGCGAGCCTCCATTCAATGCCCCAAATTCATCCTCCTATCCCAGCAACCCATTGGTCACCTACCTAAAACAAGAAAAACAGATAAACGAGAACCATAACGCGTATCGTGCCAGCTTCCCTGTTCAACAGCAAGTACAGCCCTCGGTATCTTACTTAACATGCGACAAGAACAGCAACAATCTTCTGATGATAGCTCCCAGTGGCCACGTCTCCTCAACAGTGAACAAGAGAAGCATGATACCATCAGCCATAGGACAAAGCCCATTTTCACCTGGTCCATTGACCACTGGAGCCCTCATATGTCCTCCAAGACCTTCAACTTTTCCAAAATCAGGATCAAATATCTTGATGAATTGCTCTTCCAGTTCAACTTTGAGCAATGGTGTGGTCTCGGTGAATGGAAGTGTGCCAAATTATGGACAGAAGAGGATGAAGATTGAGAGAGACGACGAAGAACAGTCTGGACAAGGAAAAGATTATAAAACACTGGCTTCTTCCAGTCATAATGTCGCTGGTAGGAAAATAGTGAATGTTACATTCGTTAAGGATTCGAATCCTATGTACTGCAGCGACTTCCCGAACATAGACCGGAAGTAGAGTAATTTTCGTGTGAAAATTTAACTTGTCGTGTCGGTCGTGACTATTTTGTAATAATGGGCGACCGTTTTTTTCTTGAAAGTAGTATTGCTAAGAGATAACATTGACTTTCAACCTCTTAGTTTATGTGATCGATGTTCTAACGTAGTCACCTAACTTATTTAATGGTGATTAGGTATTCAAATATTCGGATTCAACGTGTTCGCTAGTTTGACGACTGCAATTAAAATTGAAAGAAAGAATGAACAGAGTCTCATTTATTAATGAGACTCTCTTTGGGACTCTCTAAGATGGTTGAAGTTAATTTTGTTGGACTGTGTCAGATTGGTGGTTGAAATTAATTTTGTTGGACTGTGTCAGATTGATGGTTGAAATTAATTTTGTTGGACTGTGTCAGATTGGCGGTTGAAATTAATTTTGTTAGAACGCGGATTTTGACATAAATCAGCTGACGAAAATAGATGAAATACGATACTAGAAAGACTATACACGAGTCTAAAAATATTCTATTACTCTCAATTTTTTAAGATTGTTAAAAGAAGCAATGCACTTTCACAGTGACTTGGAAAATTTTTAGGTTACATAAAGGTCTGCAGTTTATTAATTATGCTTGTTACAAATGAGTTCAGAGTTATGTACTGTCGCGGGAATGTGGGCTTGTTAAGGTTAAAACTTGTTTGATTCAAAAAGAGATACATTATAGTTTCAATTGGGAAATAGTGAATTTATGGCATAGATTTGTCTTTCTAGGGAAAGCAAATTTGTTTAACGCGATGTTGTAAAAAGTGTGCGGACCGCGACAGGTGTAAGAAGTATTAATATTCAGGTATGCAATTGCAAATTTAAAAATCATGTAGGGAGTTGACATTTATGTAAGATGGGTTACCAGGTAAAACCGGATAACGATACTAAAAACGATATTTAATTAACAATAGAAATATAGGTGTGAGATAATCAAGCAACATTCTCGTCAACGATTCGTTTCGGACTGCCGTATCGGCCGTCCCTGCCGTTCGATCGATGTTTCCAGCAATTCTCAACTCTACACTCTTGCGCATCCGCGTACACTCACGTACGCGCACTCCCGTTACACACGTACTTTCGTACTGCGATCAATAGTCCATAAGTCGTCGTAAATATGGAATAGCTAGGAGCTATTACGATGAGATGTCTTCTTTTGCGTAGCTTGTGAACGAGATTAATTAGTTTGGTAACACAAAATGTACACCTGAGGTATCATTAGGAATACTCACCTTTGATAATTGAATATAATATAATACTTAGGACAATATCACGTTGCTAAATGAAATCATTAGTAGTGTCTTTTCAATTTCTATACGAAATCTGTATTTTTTCGATTTTTTTTTTGTGTTTTTCGTTTTTTACAACCAGATTTTACAACGGAAAAATCTGAAAACGATTCCTGATATGTCGCTTGGTATCCGAAACGTGTAAGATTTTTTCAGAATTTTAAATTGTCATTAAATGGACAAAAGGAGCCAAAAACTGGTTTTTCGATTTTCCACGAAAAATTAAAACGGCAGAAAGCCTTTTTTGATAGGCTATTGAATGGTTCAAACTTGTTTAAAATTTAACCGGAGGCGAATTTGACTCTCAAACCCGGCTACAGCCTTTGTGTCGCGTACCGGTAAATACTGCAACTTTCTCTGCGCAATATTGCTGCCCGAACTTTCCGTCACGTGTACACACAAACATCGATATCAGCTTAATTTCGTTGCTATGAAAGTAAAAATTAATACACCTTTTCTCACAGATTACGTATTCTAAACCAATTCGATCAAACCTAATCTAGTCAGAGAAGCAGAGATCTGTATGTAAATCAAAGGATGATCAAAATATTAGTTTCTAATTGAGCATAATCCAACATCCGCGGCGCCGCTCATCTAGAATTGAGTCGTGGACTTTCTTAAACAAGATTTTATTAGTTGAACCGTATTACATCGTTTGTACACTATTAATTGTATGCGCCCCTAAGAACACTTCGTTTTAAACCTTGCTAAAATACATCGACACATTCATCATCATCACGGCAACGTCACGATCACATACATAAACACTTTCGCATACGTCGAAAAGAATCACACATCGAACGTGAGAAAGGGGAATTGTTTAGAAGAGAATGGTGAGACCATTCAACGATTACACGTAATAGTTTATATTGATAACTCCTTTCTACGAGCCGAAATCGAAAATCGGTAGAAATATATGGATATTCCATCAAAACGCAACGTATGGTACAGTTTTGATCTTCACAATTGGTCCTCGTGTTCCAAACCCTTAAAATGTGATTGGATTTCCCCTGCAGCCACCATTTTGGATTTCATTACGTCGGAGTTACGGGACTTTAAAGTGCTGATTAAAAAGTGCTTTTCAACCCTCAGATTAGATTTTATCGTGCTCTCGGAGGTTCGGTGCAGTGCCCGTCGGGCAAATTCGCCTGCTCATGGCTGTTTCGCACGCTCGCAAATTGAAAAGAAGTGTAAAGAGACGGTTTACGTCAGGTACACTTTGTATCTTGTACTGTTCCTCTCCTGGTGTTCCAGAATCTTCAATCGATCGGCTATATATCGATCGGCTACATATCGATCGTCGTTGAACTCGATAGGTGGCACAGGTGTCGATGGTCTCTTCTCCGTCTGGCTCAAGGCTCTTCGTGGTGGCACCTGCACCATTTGCGTTGTACTCTTGTCGTCCATGCTAGCTCTCTTTATACAAGTTCCAATGCTAGCGTAACTCGCGTTGCTAGTACGAGAGTCTCTTTTCACAGGACTCGCCGCAGCGTAGCTTCCCCTGGACCTGTTATTGGCGTCTGAATTTGATTTCCCTTCCAAGGGCTGACCAGTTTCTTGAACGCTTTCGGAACGTGCTGCTGATCGAGCCGATTTAGATCGACGAACTTTCTGTTCGAAGTCGTCGGAGTGCGTTCTTCTTTCCTTCACTTTTGGCTTCGCTACACCTAGGTCCTCGCTGAACCTGAGTCTCTCGTTGAACTTCCTTATACGCTCCTCGTACTCGCTGTCGAAGATCTCGGAGGTCTTTGGTGGGTCTTCCTTCTTTGGAGCTGCATCCTTGGGAGTTTGGAAGTCCGACTGCACCTTGGTGTCCTTCAGCTGAAAGGTGATTTCGATTACTCAGATATTGCTACAGTAAAAAAGATTTCATGCATCCGTTATGATGTTTGTTATATTGAAAAAATACAAATGACTTTATGTGATTTAGGAAAGGTTGGCAGAGTACAAATTTATTGACTGTCCTAATCCTCACCTTGATCACGTTCACCCTGTCGTTGAACTCTAAGTCTTGGCTATTCCTGCGCACAGGCTGGCTAGATCGATCTTCTTCGCTGCTGCTTTTGCTGATCCATATATTCCCACGACATACATTCACCACTCTCTTCGGCCATTCATTCTCTGTTTTGAAATCATAAAGATCTTTCATACGCTGCTTTAGCCTTTTAGATCGCTCGGCAGAATCTGGTGAGAGCTCCGACGATGGTGAACCTCGATTAGGCTCGGCTTCATCTGCAATTATTAATTCACGTTTCCATTTCAACCTCCACGAAACAATCTAAAACTTCAGTACACTGGAATACACCGAATCGTACACCAGTACAGCGCTGACCAATCGATAAAGCAACATTGACAATGTTTTACCTTACTTATAAAGCAAGGTCTCCACTTATTCAGTAAGTTCTCTATTTATAAAAAAAAATTCTCTACTTATGAAGCAAGTATTGCAATTTCTGTACTAAAATATGGATTTGAAGAACTATTGGATATTTTAAGATCAGCAATCTTTTTATTGAATTCTATAATATAGTTGAACAATTAGCACATCAAACGTACCAATGAATAATTTACTCTTTCTAGCCACGTTCACTATTTTAATTATTACTCTACCAAATGAACATGAAATTCTCCACATTTTTCTCCTTCAACTGAAAAAATAGTGAGCACGTCGTCTCTTTCATGATCAAAACTGAAAAACGCTAGAATCCGAGGTAGCCAAACGACGCGACGACTCTTCTACATACAGGGTGTTCCGACTACTGGTGGGAGAAAATTTAAGGGGTGGTTCTCCATGACAATATAAGATGAAAATGAAGAATAAAAAATGTGCGATTTCGGCTTTGTCTTTTAGTTATTAACAATTCAAAATCCGCCTAAGAAGCGGCAACCCGACGAACAGAGGTGTCCGTTGTGTACGTCATAGAGGCACGCGACAGTCACGTATCATGTGACAAATACGTGCTTACCTTAGTTGTCATTTGGAGCTCCAGCGAGGTGAAAATGTTTTAAGAATTTCCAAATTAATCGTTGGACGACATTGAACCTGCATAATCGTTAAAATTCACAAGGGCATTTCAAAAATCCGCCCTATGGAATTATCGAGTAGAATAATTACTATAAATGATTATTATAAAATGGTTTACATATTATCCATTGTGTCCATAAATATTGAATGAAATCCTCGCAAGTGCAAGTATTCACAAAAATGCACGTATTTGTTTACGTGACTCGCGCGTCTCTATGAGGTACGTAACATGCACCCCTGTTGGTAGGGTTGCCGCATTTCAGGCGGATTTCTAATTGTCAATAACTGAAAAATGAAGCCGAAATCGAAATTTTGTTATTCTTCATTTTCGTTTCACATTGTTATGGAGAACCACCCCTTAAATTTTCTTCCACCTCAATTGCTCCATTCTACAAGAAAATAAACTCGTAAATTATTAGCTGGTACACGAAATTGGTCAGATATGATATGATTGATGATTTACTAGTACCCAACAAACAATTCTTCCCAGCACATTTCTACCATTGAAACACAAAATCCTCCACGTTCTCCTAACACTCACGCAAGATACATCAACCACATCGTTTCTTCTCATTATCAAGGACAAGAATTCATTTTCGAAGTGTTCTGCTGTCCTCTGAATCGCTCGAGATCGATCCTCTATCGATCGCGTTTTTCACCTTTTTCCTTCGCAGCGTCCCTGTCGCTCTTGGCCTGTGCCACCGACGAGAATTTTCGCACGGGCTCCCACGGCGACACGTTTTTCGTTTCTTTTCGTAGCTTCTCCTCGACCTGAACGCCAGCCTGTTCCGTCGTCGCCGTCGTCGTCGTCGTCGACGACGGTTTTCTTTCCGGGTTAGTACGCGGTGTCGGGGACGGGGATGGGTTCTTGACGAACGTCATCCACCTGGCCGTCGCGTATTTCGTGATATCGCTGTTGCTGATCCTGGTGAACGATGACGCGTCGTAGCGGAATCTTGAGATGTTAATTTGCGGTAGCCACCTAAAGGTATTCGGGTACTCAGAAAGCCGTTGTCGAGACTTGTCAACGCGCGGAGCCGTGTTTTCTAACACACGTCAGAAGCGGTTAGTATTAACTGTATAACTCGATCTTTCATTTTCCGTTCTACACTTTTACCGATTAATTCAAACAAATCTCTCGCAGTCACATATAGATTATTATCATTATTATCTTTTTCTCTATTCTACAGAACGACCGACATTGACTATTACATACGGTACATGGAACTCGCATACGACCAAACATAGTAGCCGTGTTTTGTTTTGTTTTTAAATCTTTTAACTATATGATCCGACTTGAACGACAGGGGTCTATAGTGTAACGTGTCTGTGTTATGTTTGCTTGTATGGTCTTATTATTTCTCACGAGTTTACGACAAGAATTTGTGTTAACGATGGATTATAGTGTGAGATTGGGTGTATCGATTCACGGCATTGGTTTCTTTTTGACTAGGAAAATGTGCTCTGTCAACCTCGTCGCGATCATTCGGGGGTCTGCCTCCGTATGCCTTCCTTCCTCGACGGGCTTTTCGCTTTTAGCGCGGCCGACGTCGGTACTAAGGCTCCTTCCACCTGTTGTTCTGTGTATCGTTGGCAAAGTCGACGACGGGGTCGTCGTCGTCGTCGTCGTCGTCGTCGTCGTCGTCGTCGTCGTCGTCGTCGCCGTCGTCGTCGTCGTCGTCGCCGCCGTTGTCGCCGTTGTCGTCGTTGTCATCGTCGTCGTTAACGTCGCTGTGGCCTCGTCTTTCTCTTCCGGGTCCTTCGTCGTTTCTTCCTCCTTCGTCGGGGTGAGTTTTTTCGGTGCTGCAACGACGCCAGCTCGAATAATGTTATTGATCGTTTCCTCGATGTCGACCGAAACAGAGCGACGCTTGTCATCGTCTCTCGATGACTGTGGAGACTTCTTTGAAGTCGTTGGCTGACTTCTGCTCATGTTCCTTGTTAACGGAATCCATCGGGATGGATCTAGCTTGTTGGTGTCCGCTACGTCCGTGTGACGACGCTCTTCAACACGTCTTTCCGTGTACTTCTTCAAACAGTCGACGTCCGCGCTTCGGCTTCTCTGACTGCGAGGAGATCGGGAGGGTCTTCGCTGACCTGTGGTGCCCAATGGGCACGCCCTGTCCTGCAGCAACGATATTTTGTTACCGGATAATGGGGATTTATGGGAGTTTAAGGGGGTTGGGAAGATTGTCATGAGCTGGAGGTACGATTTTAGCCAGGAATATGGTTCCAGTTTGTCAGTCAGGTACGCGGGCCTCAGTTCGATCTGTGTTAAAAATGGTTACCGAAAGGTTATGTAGGGCACTTCCTGCCAGAAATAATCTTGAACAAATCCCACATTCGCCTAGTTGTCTATGTGTAAGATGCCGTGTTTTAGCCGAGGCCACCCCCGCAAGGTTGCGCCGCAAGCTCTGGAATTAATCCTGGACATGCGTAATCGAAATCTGGGAGCTCTAGGAGGTCTAAGAGCAGTTATTGAATACTATCAGGTCTGTTGATACGAAAGGGAACTTTAGCTCGATCTGACTGGTAGTTCTTCCTTCGAATGCGACTAGACGTGAGACTTTACACGTTACTGCCCCATTACTGACCAAAAAGTCTGAAAATGCAAGGCTTTATATATCCTCCAAATGAATAGGGTGCCCTCTGCATAATCTGATGTCACGTAGCGTCGCATTCTAGTCGCTTCTAATTAAATCTAACCTCAGTTCGATCTGTGTTAAAAAGGGTTACCGAAAGGTTAACTAGGGCACTTCTTGCCCCAGAAATGATATTGAACAGATCCTAGTATAAGAAATAATTGGAAAAGCGTACGTCCAGTTCGAGATCTTCGTTTTCATATAAACAAACGGGGGCTTACCTAAGTAAGATGCAGCTTCGCGTAGTCGGCGATGTGTAAAACGCCGTGTTGCGCCGACGCTACCCGCAAGCTTGCACCGCAAGCCCTAGGATTAATCCTAGACGTGTGTAATTCAGCCACCTGGCTGCTGCACGCTGTCGCAGGATCTCCACTCGAGGAAAGGAACCCGCCCCAGAATTCGTTTCCTGTGGGACGATTTCGTTTCATTATCGATTTATGAGAATCAATCTTAAATTTATGGTCAACAATTACAACTCAAAAATGAAAGAGCTGTGGAATTTGAACCAGCAGCACCTATATTTAATACGGTTTACAACTTACTGAGGGTTCGCGTGTTAGCTACTAGTCGAGATTAGGCAACTCTTTCTTATACTAATGAATGAGCAATCAATAGACCTGGTAGTGCATTCCCGTCCCACGCGTAGGTCACGACGAGTAGCTTCTTTGCGTCCATAGCTCTGAATAGTCGGCTGTGAGGCTCTTTAATAGCGAAATGAATCTTTATATCTGGAAGAAGATTCAGGGTAATTTGGCTAGCAATTATTCACAACATGAGAATCGAGGAAAATCGGTTCAAACCTCCGACATAGTCGCCATTTCCCACGTCGCCGAATTTTTGCTGCGTGAAGTACGCGAACATTATGTCCGAGACGAATCGCAACTTCTTGTTCATCTTCCTGATGGCGATCTCGAACGTTTTCAGAAAATATATCTCTTGATTCTGGATTATACCCCAGATTCCTGCAAATGTTTTTTTCAATATTAACGGATCACGTTCCATCGATTTTTCTACTGATCAGTAGACTGCAGATCTTTAGAGGAAATAAAAATTTTATGCATAAATTCGACAATGCAGAAGTCAAATAGAAATTGTGTGCATTAATTAGAAAAGGTACAGGAGACGAATGTAATTTTAGTGTATCAATTGGACGACACAGGAGCCAAATAAAAATGTTGGCAATTGATCAACGGTTGAAACGTTATAGATAATTATTTAGTGAAGTGTAAACTTCGATTTTGAGCATGGTAAAAGGGTACCAACCGAGACCGAAGCCAATAACATGCACGAAAGCAGTCGTATTCTGTTTCTCTGCTCGCGTATTCGCCTCGAGGAGAATGATCTCCACACTAACTAGGGTCCTCTTCATGTAGTTCTCGATGTCGAAGATCGTTTGACCGGACAACGACAAGTATCTCATATTGTCCTTCGATTTCACACGTTTCACAGCTTCGTCGTAAAGCGGATGGTACTCTTCGCCATAAAATTTCGCCCATAACAATTGCAGTCGTCGTAATTCGTCTGCGTTATTCGTGTTGGGAGGTCCGTATCTGTATGAATATGGCGATGTGTTATACATTTTCATGTAAAATGTTTCAGTCTATGCATGTATGTGTCGAAATATTGCATTCGGCGTGTCATAATAAATATCTAAAATTGTGGTCTCGCGTTTCAAGTGATATTGAAAATATAGCGAGTTAAAAAATATCAGCGGCCACCAGTGACTTCCGGTTCGCCATTGAAACTTATGGGAACTTGTCACCAGTGGTCAATATTATGTTTTAATCATTTTTTCGATTCTATCACGTTCTGAATAGTGTATTCAAATAAAGATATAAACTCAAATATAAATTCGTTTCGTGATAGAAAATAATGGTATTGTTAATACTACTACTAACAATGATACTACCAATTGGAATTGAGTGCACTGCGGAAATTGCATATGGCAAAAATCGATATTATTCATTTCCATCGTGCACCAATTTTAGATTTTTATTAAAGTGGAGTTGATTGAATCTGATTCATTCGATCTCACTCAATCACTTTTGATTGAATTTGAGATGTGACGATTCTGTGCAGTTATTAGCTCACCCGTTGTCTACGGTGTTCTGTTGAGGTGTGATGAGGATGTCTTGGTACTCCATGACGCGTTGGCGTTCGAATCTGTGGATAATGGTAGGAAAGATAAAACGTCTGTCTCATCGTGGTAGAAATGTAACGTATCAGTGTGTACACGATAGGTTCTTTGGTTAATGTAAGCATGAAATAAATAAAGAAATAAATAGATAAATAAATAAATAAATAAATAAATAAATAAATAAAGCGTCACCTTGTTCCCACTACACCTATAATGACTCCTCGCGGCTGAATGGACTCTGGATCGAGACTCACGACGCCTCTGTTCTCTCGAGAGCCGTCGTTTATGAACTCGCTGTGCGAGGACATCGCCAGCAACGCCGACAACTTGATCTCATCGTAAGACAAGCATTTCGTCAGGACCTGTTCACAGAAAAGATCCCACTTCCTTTTAAAAACCCCCAGAATTTCTTGTAAAAATAATTTCAATTGCTTCCAGATTTTTTTAGAAATGTTTTACAGAGATAATCATTTTATTTGTTTCCATAATATTTCTGTATTCTCTAACGGACATTTGTAGGCGAGATTCTTTTTCGAGTTTCAGGGGAAACGTTAGTTAGGTTGGATTAGATTTAGATCAGTTGCGCTTTGCAATAACTTACTGACAGGTTTAGAGATCTCGGTCAATTACAGTTAATCCGGATTAGACGTCGACTTATCCCCACTACCGCGGGGTATACCCCGTGAGGAGCTGAGAAACTCGGGTATGTATGTATATCGGTGTGAGACCAGGAGAGCGAGCACCGGTCTCCGTAGATTCGCGATAAGCTGGAGTGACTACATTACCGTCAAAAAATCGTTTTACGTGCTTCAAGCTTTCGTTCTTAAGTAAGAATATTTCGTCGCTGGTAAAGGACTCGTTCGAAAGAGGAAGGTTCAATATAGTGCGCGCTGGACAGGAGCTGCCGAGATTATGCAGATATTTGGTAATATAAGCTTTAGAAGTAGGTCAAAAATTGACGATGTGCGTGTCGTGGAATCCAAGCATTTTTATGCCATTGGATGAGTTTTCTGGATGAAGTCGAGACCAGCGCGCACTAGAAAATATCTCCAGCTACAAATTCAGCTATATTTTGTCGCGATTCTCTGCGAAATAAAGCGAAAAGCTTGCTTGAAGCACGTTTCTGGCAAGTCAGAATTCATAATATCGATAATACAGAGCAAAACATGTGACAAGTTTAGTCACAGACTTAAGACTCGTCGGATCGAGACCAAGACGGTTTGTGTCTGAAGGCTGTCAATGGAAATTATTAATTAAAAAGTCACGTGATTACCCCGGGCCCTTAATCTAATAAGAAAACTTCGTTACTTTTCATTATTTCTTTACGGTGTTTTCACCAATATATTCGTGAGATTTTTCTAATGAAAATGACACCAAATTGGGTATAATTCCGATGATATTATAGATAAGGAAGTATCCACACATTAGGAGGGGTATCATGCCATGTGAATTCGATCATTTTTTGGGGACTATGTCACGAATTTTTATTACAACTTGGGTGAACAATATTCTCTTCTCTATTTTGAAAATCGATTCTGTTCGGATGGTGTCGTGGCATTCGGCGACCGGGTCAGGGTCAGCATCGACAGAGATCGAATGCCCAAAGAATTGTCACCGGATGCCCAGCTCTCAGCGAATGCATTGGCATCCCCGGGGTGCACAGGGGACTGTAAACTATTCCGGTGTTGGGTAACAAACACCCGCCGTCTGCGGCACTTAGCGTTTATTGCGAGCATCTTGTGTTTCTCTCAAGTGGCCATGCAACGATTCGGGTGCGTACAAATATAGAAAACGTGGTAGTATCAGTATTAGCGTTCGTCCCCGACGCATATGAATAAGCCCTGAAGGGTCAAGACCGTGCGCACGATCGATCCATCGCTTGCCGGTTTTGCGACATACATCAAAGGGAACGCGCGTTTCGTTTGCAGGTATGTTCGGTAGACAAAAAATAAAAAACGGCAAATGTGCGAACGTGCTAAAATCGTTGATAAATAAAGAAGTCCTTGAGCTTCGCTGTCATTTTCTGCATTCGGAACGTTATCAAAGAACAGTGCCTCGAGCTACTGCGATTTCACCGTCAAAGGGGAATTAATTGGGAGCAGACTGAAGCTGCGATTCCTGTCTTTGAGTGTTGCAACATTTAACCTCTACACGGTCGTCCAGGGCGAGTGACTTTTTCGATTAAAACGATTTGATAAAACCGAAGGTTGCGAAAGGAAATGGTAACTGCATGGAATGGGTATCTACCAGACATTCGTTGAAACCTTTATTATCCGTACAAAGCGGTTTTGTCACAAACGAATGAAATAGAAGCAACTCGAATCGTACGTTATTTCGCTCGATTCTCGCCTACAGAATCGTTATACTATGATTAAATAAAACAAAAATAAAGTGATTCATCTTTAAGACCTGGGGCTTTCGGTAAAAAATTCTACTGAAAAGAATAAATAATCGCAAAACAATTTTTTATTTTTTCGAATCGAGGTAAGAAAAGAATAAACAGAAACCGTGTGAATCCGAGTTTGAAGTGAAGTGAAAAGAGTAGAGAATATCTAATTGCAAAAACACTATGGAAAAAATATTTGTGTGGAAGGTAGCTGGACCTTTTGCAAAATTATTTGAAGTAAGCAGAGTAGAGAAGATAATACTAACCAAGGGTTCCTTCTCGTGGTCAGTACCAACATTCTCCCATCCGCTGACGCCCGTTTTACCGTCGATGAGTTTCCATCGATCGTCGGGCCCATAGAAGTGCACCGCTCGTTTCTCCAGCAAACGTTGGATAAATTGTATTAATCCCATATCTTTGTACATCGATCTCTCGATAGCACTCCCGTATGATTGTTTGTGCTTCAACCATCGTGCTAACAACGGTAACATTGCTTCGTGTATCAGCGGATATACAGAGTTTGCATTCGACTGCAATTAACGAATTCGTAATTAACGAACGCCGAGGCAACGTGTTTATCAAACCCGAGGAAATGTTACGGAAATGAAATACAAACATCATAAAATGTTAAAATCAAAATAACATTATTAATAACCTGGATGAAACTCGACGAAGGCAGTATAGAAAGCAGAGGTAAACAGAAAAGAATTGCGGACATGCAATTGAAAACGAAATAACATCAAGATACCAATCATGATTCCATATCACAACGAAACGAGAAAAACGTTTTTAAACGTTTTTAAACGTTGTTTTAACCAAGAAAAAAATTAAAAGTTAGCAAACCAATTACAGTCGACAAATGAATACGTTATAAGGAAAAGTGAAGAACAAGAAAGGTAAAGAAACAGGTAACGAAAGAACTAAGAGAAAGCACAGGTTGGTAGTTTCGTATCAGGTTAATGGACAACGTATCCGGGACTAGAGAAAACAAGGAAACATTAAAAGTCTCACCTCAAGGACTTCCGTGCTGATTCCTCTCTCTCTGAGAGCGGAGCACCTCGTTGTTTTAATCGGGAACTTTATGGGGAAGGCTTCGCTTCGTTTCATGATTTGTGTCAGGGTCGCGGGCGATGGTGCGGAGACGTCCACGCACTTCCTGAGCAGCTCCTTGGTGTCCTCGTCGAATGGAACACCATTTGGCGCACCGAACGTGTTCTCCCATGAGATTTCTGGTGCCTCCCTCAGCAACTCCTCCTGGTTTGCGTCCTCCATCTGTCGCTGATTCTGCAAAACATCGAAATCACATCGTCTTTACTAGCAGGTCCCATCAAATCCACTCTGTGCACACCCAGCATTTTTTATGGCTTCGCATTTTTATGCCTCGAATATTTTAAATCGAGCAAGCATACTTGCGCGAGTTTTATATTAAAACAGTAATTTTTCGTATGAAAGTTTACCTCTTGAAATTTTTATAAAATATTTTGTGGAGTATAAAATTGTAATACGTGTTTTATTTTTTTTTTTTTTTTTTTTTTATGTTAAAAAAATGTTTGAAATTCCTCCAATGAACAATTCCTCCAATTGTAGACGAGATCTGGACGAGAGGTTTCTTTTAATTAATATTTATAAAGAACGTTGTGCAAATAATTGGAAACGGTTGCTAGGTTGTTTGTGGTTACTTCACCGAGAACAGAGCTCGTCAAAGAGCGAAATCGAAGAGAAGATCAACGAGCATCTTCGAGACAGCGATTTTCAGTCGTGAACTTTCCGATCATGGGATCAAGTTCTCCGCTGAAAGATTTAAAAGAAGAAAGGTTCGTGTAAAATGAATTGCTCACGCCCCTTTGAACGCTCCAAGCGTCTTGGACTAAAAAAAGCAACAGTTCTTTGAAAGCTTCTTGTTCTCAAGGCGTTTACTTTATCAATGAGAATTTCTCGAGCCGGTCTCAAGAGAAGGATCGCAAGCAGCACGGAGGAAGCATTTCAAGAAAATTTGAAAAAAACTCAAGTCGTGTGTTATTAATACACCGGCGTTGATTAGAGCAAGGACGCGATCTCTTTGATAGTTGAGCATGAAATCCGTTAAGTAGCGGAAAATGTATCCGTTCACCCTTGCGAGTTACGTTGACTACCACGGATCCCGGGTCCCCGTAACGCGAACTTCATTGCATTTTTTCTGTTTACCGATTCTGCCACCTCAGCGACAGGGGTGAACAAGAATTAAGGCTAGCCCGTGGTCGTGGAAGAATCGAAGCGACACAGATTTTTTAAATTTTATTTTAGTTTATTTTAGTTTATTTTTTTATTTTTTTTTTTTTTTTTCGCCGGTAAACAAGCAACCTATTCGCTCTGTTTGCGAACTTGGCGAAAACGCGTGCGAGTTTGTTGAACGATAAAACAACCTTCTCGCATAATAGAATTTTATATTTTGGCAATCTCTTGTATGTCGTTGGTTGAATTTGAATTTTCCTATGGGTATGATAATGTTTCTTATTTTTCTCAGATAAAAGTTGTAGGTGGTTTTTGAAGTCTTAGAAATAGTACAGATGTTGATAAATGCACTTTCCGGTTTTGATTATGGTATGACAATGTTTTCTATTTCTTAAGGCGAAGATGTGCTTCTGGAGTTCTGGACGCAGTTGATAAATTTCTTTTGTGGTATTGATTGTGGTATCATCTTGCTTTATATTTTTTAAGGTAAGTATTTATAGGTAAATATTTTCAGAGTAGGCCTTCAGCCTTCAAGTTGTTGGTTTGTAGCTAACAACGTTCTAGGAAGAATTTTTATAGAAATAGGTACACGTGGTTCATGAAATATGTTCTCATACTTAACGTGAAAATATTTATACGATGTTTAGTCTAATCATTTGAAGAGTGCAATGATTAATTAGCTTATAATATAATTCAACGTTGTTAGCTACAACTGGAGCTTGGCTGCTGGACCTGTCAAAATGACTGTTTCAAAGTTTTTTATTTCACAATTATCAGATATACCGAAATTTGATCAGTGGTGCTAAAAGTGGTTTAGTGTTAAGAAAGAATTGGTAAATAAATCTGTTGCGAGAGCAACAGAGAAGTCCAGCGAACCCCACCCTTCTTCCGTTCCTTCCAATCGATATACCTGGAAAGGACGTTTCCACTGTAAAAAGCGTATGCAGAGCGAGCGGCTGCGAACTGACCGTTTATATTACTTTACGACGACTGCAACCCGAGAATTCCGATTCCCTAAAACGACCGAACCCAGACCTATCCCAAGAAACCATACCACTGACGACCGAAGACATTTCCCACTCCTCGACTCAAGATCCTTAAAACACACCCACGTCCAATTGCAAAGGGGCAACAGTTCCCCCACCTAATCCATCCTCCACCAATCACCAAGAAACCGAGGTAACGACAGACGCACACGACGAGACAGTCAGACAGAAACCAAAAAATCGAAAACGAAAAAGGGACAAGCGAACTCCCACATCTATAACGCGAATAAATATACTTGTTAAATCGCGAACCACGAGAAGTATTTTACTTCACCATCCTTAAAGGTGCTCAATATTGATTCAAATATTGAGAAGAAGGCAACGACCATACTATTCGAGGCCCTCGTATACAAAATCTGTGAATCATGTAAAGTATGGAAGTAGTATCCATGCATCCTATAGTTGCAAGAATGATCCAATGATTAATTAGGTTCCAGTACAAGATTTAGCTATCGAAATTAGACGTTAAATCTGAAATGGCAGGAACGGGTCCATTTTGACCGAGAGTTACAAACGTTCCATCTAAATTCGAGCTTTCTAATAACTAATACAAATTGTTACTAATACTAATACTAAATTCAGTAAGAGGATCAACGTAAAAGATAGATTTAAAAATGGTCTGAAAAAAACAAATATTGCATCAGTATTTGAACGGTTTTATCTGTGGTTAACATGAAATCGTTAAAAGCTTCCATCTCGCGAGGGTTGCAAAGCGAAATTCGATATTGTTACACGGTTAGATGAACCATGGTAACTACCGTGTCAAGCACCGTCCACCCAGGGATATCAAAACCCGAACAACCTATGCAACATGACAGATAAAAAAAGATTTGAAGTGTGCGAATTTGAGAGGATCTGTGTGACGTATTGTCGGAAAATGGTAAAAACGAATGGACTAAACATCAAAAGCTAACTCGGTATTGTTAGATAGTGGGATGAAATAATTGGCACACACAATCGATTTATATGGAAAAAAAGAAAAAAAAAACTAAATCATGATTTTTTCGTTGGAATTATTTGATAACCTACCGATTTGATGATATATTGTATTCCTATATATGGCACACAATCAAAATAAACATAATGAAGTATTTAAAATTTTCGAGTTACTTACAAAGCATGAAACTCCTCACATCTCGCGAGCATTTGAATTCCTCGTTTATTAGAATAGTCGAGATGCTCTGATTTTTGCGCTTGGTGTCGACTAAGGTTCGAATGACCAGCCAACGGATCTGGGACTAATTCTATTGACTCAAAATCATTTGCGGTTTGAACACTGAACTTATTGTAAAACGCGCAGCCTAAGATTCTGTCTACACTCTCCCTGGGTGGAGAATTCGAAACATCTGCCGTTTTCCTTTTTCTTCCCGGTCGTTGTCACCTTTGAAGACCGCCCCCTTTTCCACCGTTTCCCCCTTTTAATATGCGCCTAAGGTGGTGCCTAAGGGCGGTTCCCGATTTTCTGAGGGGTCTGGAAGCTAGGAGGCACCCCTTCTTCCAATGTGCCCGAGGCGCATTATCTTTTGGTGGGATGACAGGGCCACTTGTGCTCGCGGGTGGACGGTTTGTTCGACAACGCTATGAAATTCCGGTTGGCCAGACTTGCTGGTGTCGATACCTGATGCTCGATTTCTTGTTCCTTTAGCCTCGAGATTTTATGACATGGCTTTTTTGGCCTGGGAGGCTAAACGCTGACATGACTTTCAAAACCTCTTTAATCTCTTTGTTTCTACATGCCACATGTTGGCTGAAGACCCATCCGCTAAAGAAGTTACAATAGCTCGATGCTAGAACGGAGATGCTGAAAAATCTCACAGATGGTCGACCGTATCATAAAGTCATTCCTAAGTGTCTTACCTTAACATTTGACGTATCGCTGTCATTGTCGCTGGCACTGCTTGTAGGCTGTAATGTAATTTAAATTAGATATCTATTTTCCATAATTATATTTTCATTTACACAGAAAGTACGGTAAGTATTTAATCTTTTTATCTTACTAACCATCAACGAATTTTTTAATTTCTGGTGATTAGACATTATTTTCTTTGTACAAATTTAATATCGATTTTCTTTTATCAATTGAAATTTGAAATTTGAAATTTGAAATTTTCGGATCGGTTTTTTTCTTTCGGCTATTTAGTCGTAAATGCAGTATGATGTTTTTCCTCTGCAGTTCATGCTACGGTTTACAGTGAATTTTCGATATGCGTCAACAACACAGGTCGAAACCAGAAGACCGACCGACTGATCCAATTACAAAGCTTCTTTATTTTTCGTTATTTTTTTTATGAAACTGTTACCAACATACTCGCGTCATTTTTCTGATTAAAATGAAACCAAATATGATATAATTCTGATGATATTTGCTCGTGTAACGAGCGATGAAAGTTTCGAATGTAGAGAAGGACAGCGTATGGGAAACAAAGAGCCGCAGGGGATCGCGCGGCCGCCGCGTCCGAACAGATCGATGCCTGCCTGCGTGAGCGCAGCCCTTCGAATGAAAAATTTAACTTCTTTATTATTAATTATTTTTTTATGAGACTTTCACCAATATATTTGTGGCATTATTCAGATTAAAATGATATCAAACACGATATAATTCGGATCACGTTTACACTAATTTTCCGTTAATCTAACTGTTATGGGAAGACTTCCATCGTTCATTACACACGTAAATATCATCGGAATTACATAGATCATATTTGGTATCATTTTAATCAGAAAAATGCCACAAATATGTTGGTGAAAGTTTCATAAAAAGAGAATGAAAAATAAAGAAGTTTTGTAATTGGGCTAGTAGTGGTCTTCTGGTCTCACACCGATATAGCCGACAATGTTGTGCAGAACAGTAAGCTAACAGTAATTGGAACTGTAATTCTTCATTCATGACAAAATAGTCAGAAAAATAGAATGTTAGACGTTCATAATGGAGCAATACATTTCACCGACCCGAAAATTTCAATTATACCAACCCTTTGCACTCCTCCATGTCAAGCCTGAGGCGACATTTTGCAGGTCTTTACGAAATTCCGAAGTGCGAATGTAACATGTACACGGGAAGTGCACGGCGAGTGGAATTTTCAATTAAAACGAATCAATGAAACTGGAGGTTGCGAAATGAAAGGGTGACTGCATGGAATGGGTAATCTATCAGATATCCGTTGAAACTTTTGTTACCCTTACAAAGAGGTTTATGATTACAAATAAATTCAATAAAAGCGACTCGAATCGTACGACGTTTCACTCGATTGTCGCCCAAAGAATCGTGATACTATTAATCGATAAAACAAAAATTAAATGATTCATCTTTAATGTTCGAATCAAATATGTAAGGTCTGGGCCATTCAATAAAACATTATACTGAAAACTATACAGTTTTTCCTGTACAGTTCACGCTACGGTTTAATTGCATCTGCAGAATAGTAAGCTATCAGTAGACTGCGGATTTTATGCATTTATAATAAAAATGAGTAGGTCAATCTATTTGCAATCTATTAAACATAAGGAAAAAGAAATTAAATTTTTATTTCATCCCAGTTTGTTCCAATTCAGATCAAAAGTTTTTATTTTGCACAAAGGTCCGCGGTCTAGCTATCAGTAATTAGAACTAATTCTCAATTCACGACGAAATAGTAAAAAAGATTGAACGTTTGTCGAAACAATATACAATAAAAAAAAAAAAACAACAATAACAAACAATATATTTACAAAGAAAATAATGTATCACCAAAAGTTAATAAAAAATTCGTTGATGAGAAGTAAAAAGATTAAAAAGATTAAATACCTACCTAATTTCCCGTGTAAATGAAAATATAATTATGGAAAATAGAAGTCTAATTTAAATTACATTATAACCACGCACAGCCTACAAGGAGTGCCAGCAACAATGACAGCGATACGTCAAGTGATCGCGAGATGTGATGGGTTTTATGCTTTGTAAGTAACTCGAAACGTTCAAATACTTCATTACGTTTATTTTAATTGTGTTCCATATATATATATATAGGAATACAATATACTTTCAAACCAGTAGGTTATCAAGTCATTTCAACGAAAAAATGATGATTTCATTAGCTTCTTTTTAAATAAATCGATTTTTTTTTAATCCTGAGGAGGTAGACAAATTTTGCGACCGGATTTTAAACCAGCGTGATAAAATCTACGAGAAATGATGTATAGCATGTCATGAAAAATTCTAACCGTGCACGGTGTTGGATAAATTACAATTTTGTTGAAATATTGCAAATTTAACACAGATTTACAAAGTTAAAAAACGTTCGTACCATAATCTTTCTACTTTTCCCTTATTCTGCAATATTTCAACTTTAATGTAAAGAAAAACCATTGCTCTATCTCATTTCTATCACAAGTTCTTTGAATTTGAGACAAACTTCGTCTCAACTGTATGCCGCTGCGCTTACTAGTGTTCCCGATTTCTCAACATTTTTCATTTTTCGAGAATTCTCGAGAATTTGTAATAAAATAAAAAAATATTGAGAAACTTTTACCAAACTTTTATAAAGTGAAACATTACGCTTTTGTTTTGAAATGACTTCTTAAGAAGCATAATGCGTCTAATGTAGAATCAATCAATCTATTTCTTTTTTTTTTTTTGTAACAAAATCTGTAGCCGTAGAAAAATTTTTTCCCTTTTTATTGGATGTTGGCTTTATCGTATACAGAACATCCAAAACTCTTTTTTTCAGTGGACTCAAAAATTTGGAATTCCTTTGTTAGAGTCCGGAATTCATTTTCTTCTGCCGCTAAACACTTGACACTAAATTCTTGAAGGCTACCTGCAATTTCTAATTCTAACTGTTTTTCCAGTGATAGTTCCTCATTCTGAGAATCTGAAAGTTTTTCACTATTTTCATAAGAGTCATTGTTATATTTTCCAAAAAGTCTGCTTAGAATTTGTTTTGCCATTTTATACATATCTGCCTTGGATGTTAAATAAAAAAATGTATCTTCTGAATCTTTTTGTAGAGATTCTGGATTATGCAGATATTTCATAAGGGATACAACAATCTTGCCTCTTTTATTAGATATTTCTTTTTTAATAACAACAAGAAACTCATTACTGAATTCAGTATTCAGTTTTTCTAAAGTTTTAAATAAGAATTTAAGAGAATTTAAAAATTTATGTTATAAAATAAATGAGATTCATAAGAATTTTCCTAGATTTAAATTTCTCGAGAAATACTGGAATATCTCGAGGAATGAGAAAAAATAGATTTTAAAATTTCCCGAGAAATTCACGAAAAAGAATCCTCAAGAAGGAAGACTAGCTGCGCTGCTGATACCGAGCGTCGGCCGTCGGAGACGGTATGTATATTGCGGTGCAGCGCTCACTTCAAATAATTTTCATCTTGCCAGTTTTAAATTGTCTGCATTTTTAAAAACGGATCCGTGAAGGAGATACTTGGTACGACAGAAAGTGGAGAAATGTGATGAATACAAAAAGTTATTACTGAACGAAATGCTTTGGCATTTAAATTTAAAATATTTCAAAAGATGGAGTTAATAATAATGGAAGCCGATAATAATAATGGCCGGATAATAATGGCCGGGCAATAATGGCCTGTAAGCGGCTCATATTCAAACAGTACAACGAAAAGTGTTCGGATTTCGTGTGTAATGACCCTACTGTTACATGGCGGAACGCGTAAATGTTTGCGCGCTTCGTCCGAAGCTCCCAGGGATAGCAGAATATGTAATATTGCTATCGAGGTTTAAAAATTGATATAAAATTTAATACTGCTACATGACGAGATGAATAAATGTTTGCACACTTCACATGAGGCTTTCGTGATCCAGGGGTAATAAAACTCACCCGACGAATGCAACAAGCGAACACTGACATGTCACCGGGTACGTGATCCTCTAATCCAGCGATTTCAGCGAAATCACATTCAACTTTTAAATGGGGAAAAATCGCGGATTTCTGCGGCTCTCAAGAGAGGCGTCTGCACTTGACGACTAGTAAGTGGAAACTTGTGCGTCCGAACGAGAATTACACATGCGTGTGGATGCTAATCCGCGCTCGCGCAGATTTTCTATCCTTCAGGCATACATCATGCATGAGATCATTTCGTTCGCGATCGCCGGAAACCGCTGTTTCAAAATGTTCCTGGAAATATTTCCAGCTCGTGGACTCCCTCGGGCGCTGCCAGGTCGACCGATAGTTTCGATCATTTCCGCGCCCTAGCTTCCATATTACTCCTTTATCGACTTTCACGCTTCAGAAACTGATAGACTCGCATTTCACGCATTTATGACAAAATTGGCCAAATTGAAAACAGCAAGAGGATTGTAGAAATATCCTCATGTTATTTCCTACTTCTTCACATGGTTGAAGCGACAAATGTAATTTTATTTCGTCCCTCTTTCTTGCAATGGATGTCGAAAACTTTCAAATATCAAATATCAAGCATCGCCTGACAAATTCGCTTAGATTTTTATCAGATTCTTTCATTATTGCACTCAAAAATACATTATTACTAGTATTACGTTATTATTAGTAGCTTCTAATTTACCGAAGCAAAATTAGCTTTGAATGATACAAAATGCTGTGTCAGGCTATTCAGTGATCCCAATATTTACTAAAAATTGTCCACAAGTGGACAACACTGTGCGATAATTTGAATGGCAAGATTTTGCGAGCTTCCCTGTCTCCGACTTACGATCCACATAGACTGTGCATGCAATGCATTTTTTCATCTACAGTTTCGAATTACCGACTCTGCAGAAAATGCTCCAGAACGCTAGCGGACTATACTTACCGACATGGAATGGTCAGTTAGTGAACAACATGAGACTTCAACACTGATGGTGTATGTCCGAGGAAGCTGGCGGTTTCTTTTCTACTTCTTTTTCTGTGTATTTCATCTTACTCCGAGGCACAAAATTTTCAATCGTAAAAAATTTCTCTAAACGATCATTTGAATATTCGTTGCGTCGAATACTTACTTGTTCAATAATCTGTGTAACCGCTTCACTCCCACGAACGTGTTATGTCGCGGCTATCGCGCCATAGTGTTATGTCGATACTGTTTGTATAAGGCCATAGACTAGTTATCTCGCGACGGGATAATCGCCGTTCGTGCGATGCCACAGACGAGTAAACATGCAGTTCATGTTTTTGCTTCGTCTGAGGTCACTCAGTTTGCTTCTATGTTGTGTTTGTTACAGTGTCCATTTAGATTTTTACGGGAGTAGGCCTCTGTGCCACGATCAAGAAATCGTATTGTAAGTGATAGCGATAATGATATGGCCGCTAACATAAATAATTCAAGTGACGATGACGTTCCATTGTCGGAAAGGTGGAAGAATTTAATAAATCAAAGAAAGTGGAATATTCCCACTGCCACAATGAATCTAATAATGAGACACGCGACATAACACGTCCATAGGAGCGAAGCGGTTAAATTTATTCTGGCAGTGGGAACATTCCACGTTTTTAGATTTATTAAATTCTTCCGCTTTTCGGACAATGGAACGTCATCTTGACTTGAATTATTTCTTTTACTGTCCGCATCACTATCGCTATCACGTAATACGATTTCTTAACACATTCGCGACCGCTGACGTAAATTCACATCATTTTAAATTCTATTCCTGATTCCCCGCTGACGTGAATTCCACTTCCAAATTTCTCATTGCGATATTCAAGCGTCAGTTTGAGCCCCCGTGAACCCTTGCCAGTTTCGTATACGTATAGGGGTGTCCTCTATGTGTGTGTGATTACACAGAGTCATCAAGGCAGCAAGGTGGCTTGTGGTCACCGAAATAAACATAAAATTACATGTCATACCATATCATATCCTTAGCAATTTCATTCGGTATACGTGGTTTGCGCTTATCAAGGTTTACTTTAACTTTTGGCTTTCGTCGAGAAGGGTGCCGCTTATGAAATTCCCGAGGCACTTCTGCATACGATAATTATCCTTCACCACACAGACAAACTAATTTAGCTTTTCCCTTCAGGGCATGTTCTGGAATTAAATAACTTTGAAAGAACCAAACAGAACTCAACGAAATTATTCCAGGCTCTAGTATTGCACTTTCCCAACTAAAATAAATGAGACTCGAGACAAATACGGCAACTCTTCGAAACAAATGACAAGAAGGTCGATCTTTGTTTATAGTGTGCAGCTAATAGCCGGCAACCAGCTATGTACTAAAATCGCCGAAGATACAAATAACGTAATTTCTAATGTTTTGTAACAGTAAATAACATGATATGATATGTCGTTGAATTCGTTTCGGAAAATGCTAACGTGTTATGACAAAAAGAAAATATATGGTTCCATTTAAAAAAATTAATTTGACTTTGAACCACCACCATTAGAGTCCTGAAAAAATTACACCATAAGATTGTTCCCTTCATACGGAACAATTTTTGTAAACAAATTTTTTTCGTAACTTCAGTGTGTCACGTGATATTACCGTTTTCAGAAACACCCTGTATAAACAGTATCGAAGTCTGGACATAATACGCCCGTGGGAGGTAAGAGGTTCATTTTTTCAATTTTTACATGAGAGAATTTTAATGAAGGAATGTCGAGAGTTGGCAGGGTGCGTTTCAACAGAGCGACGCGTTATTTTCCAGGGAAAAACCCAGGGAACTTGGAGAAGGCAATAAACAACGGTAGCGGACACGCCGACAGCAAGGCGCCCTCAGGGCTAGAATTTGCCTGAGCCAAGAACACGTGCGGAAGAGCCTCGTGAGGAGAGTGAAGGAGAGAAATGTGGACAGCGGGGCCTCATTCTCTCTCATACCACTGGCTAGAGGCGTGGAAGTAGAGGGGCGGTCTATTGACCGTTCCGGATGAGGTTAGGTTCTTAGTGGGTGTGGGTACGCCGAACATCTGCGACCCGAGCCCCACACTACCCCATTCTGGGGTGTGCGTAAGGCATTTTCCCCCTCATCCTTAATAAAACAAATAAACAAAAAAAGGGCCAGAATTTGCCTGAACAAGCACTCTTCCGGTCTCAGTGTTGTTCACACTGTTGACATCATAGTTTTCAATAAACTGCACTGGTATTTTTCGAGGCTTTGTTTCACTTAACGCCTCATCTCATTCATTTTACTATTTCTTACATTTATGCGAATATAAAATCGCGTAGCCTCATCTGCAGTCACTTGAAACAAGGAGATGCTGATGGTAGCACGAACATTATTTGTAGGCGTGAAATGCATTGAATAGATTTATAAAATTCTTCAAGTGCAAAAAGAACATAGTTTTACAGAAATTATGAACTTTCATGTACTACGGAATAATTATTTAACTAAAAACTTTAACTGTATATAGAAGATTAATATATGGACACTATTTTTAAAAAAGAACAATTATATTGTATACTCAATACATGAATTGCTTTTTCTAATAAATTACATATACAATTGTAATTCTTAAATTATATTTCTCATTTTAAACTCATGATAGATATAGTTCAATAATCCGGCACTGCCAAAGTCCCTAGAATGCTGGATTACACTGTCCAACACCAAATTTATTTTCCAATACCTGTTGGGTGATTCTTATAGGCTTTGTCATTCTAAAACCAAATCCAAAAGCAGAATTGCTCTATCACGCAACGTTTTCGAAAAATATTGGTTGTTTTAAAAATGCATGGTTTTGATAAAAAAAATGACGTGTTACGCGAAAACTAAACATGCGAGAAGTTTCAGGTTTAAAAGATAGAGGGGACTCTCCACTACATATTCATATAGCAAATTATATTTTTATGTACTTCCTAATAGTTGTACATGGTTGTTAAAGTTTGAAAAAGAGCCGACGCGGGTACTTTATACGCTCTATTTTCGTATTTGTGTGGAAAATCCTTTATCTGGCAAGAATTTACTATACAGGAATGCATTCTACAGACATTTCTGGTAAAGAAACCATTCACGAAAAGTGTATGAGCAGGTTAAGAAAATATTCAGTGATAGCTTGTACGCGACGCGTTCGCGCCACGCACCACTGCAGTCTTTTCTCGACTCGCCAGGACCGCCGCTATGCGTAGTCGATGTTGGTACCACACAAATATCCCTTTTTAAATAAGTCTTTTCCTTGGTAACGTTTTTCCATTGTTAAAATATCATGATGAAAGATTAATACAGGAATTATATTTCCTGAACTGATTTTAAAACAATTTCGTCATAAATATAACAATATACATATTAAATCGATAAAATATCGCGGAAGTGTATAAATTAACCGGACTGCGTTTCTTATATTTATGACGAAATTGTTTTAAAATCAGTACAGGGAATACAATTCCTGTATTAATCTTCCATCAAGACATTTTAACAATTGGACAAACGTTACCAAGGAAAAGACTTATGTGCGATGCTTGCTAAATTTGTGTAGTACCAACGTCGACTACGTATAGCGACGGCCCTGGCGAGTCGAGAAAAGGTTGCAATGGTGCGTGGCGCGAACGCGTCGCGTACAAGCTATCAATGAATATTTTCTTAACCTGCTCGTATACTAAGGGAACCAAATACTTTTGGCGAATGGTTTCTTTACCAGAAATGTCTGTAGAATGCATTACTGTATAGTAAATTCTTGCTAGATAAAGGATTTTTCACATGAATACGAAAATAGAGCGTATAAAATACCTGCGTCGGCTCTTTTTCAAACTTTAACAACCATGTACAACTATTAGGAAGTACATATAAATAGAAATTTCTCGCATGTTTAGTTTTCGCGTAACACGTCATTTTTTATCAAAATCATGCATTTTTAAAAAACCAATATTTTTCGAAAACATTCCGTGATAGAGCGATTCTGCTTTCGACTTTGGTTTTAGAATGACTAAGTCTATAAGAATCAACCAACAGGTATTGCAAAAGACGAAAAATTTTTATTTTGTTGGACATTGTTATCAGAATTCTAAAATTATATATATCGTAAGGGACTGTCGTAAAGGTTGGTACATTATACGTTGGTAAATTATCGCACTAGAAACACCAATGTCATCTCCGATTGTCAACTTTATTTCTGTTGATAAAGAAACTTTTCATGAGCATTAATAGCAACAAGTCGTGCTCAGTGTTGCTGAAAGAATGGAAAAAATTGGCAGCGAAAAAAACACTAACCCAAAAAATCAAAACCGTCTGCAGCAAAACGAACAAAGCGGGAATTGTCATTTTCCTCTGATTATTTCGATTCGTCCACTTCCGAAAATATAGAGTTTTTTTATTATCTACATGAAAAACATGCCAAAGAAGTTAAGTCGTTCAAATTCCATCGAATGCAACACCTACGAGAGAGCTGTGCACTTGAAATGCGCATGCGTGCAAGTTATTTCACATGCAAGCATTGTGAAAGTGATTCAGACAATTAATCCGGTTTTTATTAAGTAAATAATGTTTCCTTTTGTGTGAAATCATAATTTAGGAAATAAATCCGTAATAAACATACAATATAAGGCGTTTTGACTTCATTTCAATACTTAGGCCCTCCGCCCACGGAGCGTCCTACCCTACCCTAGTTTTTGTATCGTGAATCGATAGAGTATCAATGTTTGTGTAAAATGACCTTCATATGTCCTAAATCTAATAGTTAGCGAGATATCATCAAAATAATTTTCAATCGGTACCTGCTACTTGGAAGCAGAGTTGGGCAAAATTTTATTCAGATGACGGATCAGAGATAAAGGCTAACGAATTGAATATTCAATCGAATAAAAACTTATCCGAATGAGAATTTATTCGTACAGAATGAAATTGATCTGAAATACATATTGTGAGGTCGTTGTCTCGAAGATTCTTCGAACTATAGATCTTAAGTACTGTGTCCATGTTATCGATATGAATGAGTGTGTGCGTGTGAAAATCCTTCTCAGGGATTGAGACGCAAGGCAGTACGTCGTGAGTCGTGAGAGTGTGAGGATTCGTGCGAGAGGTCGAGTTTAGAGTCTAAATAGTGAGCGAGTGAGTTTATTATATATCATTTGGTTTTTTTTACTTTCTTCTGTCATTAAATATTCTTGTTTTTACTTTCGTCTTCGAAAGAATCAATCCCCATTCATTTAAAATCCCTACAATATGTGTTCTTATAAAATTATGTAAAAACAAAAACAGTCAAAAATTATTCGCATCATTCGAATAATTTTGTAATCTATATTCGAATAAAATAATCGACGAAAAAGAATTTATTTGAATCATTATTTTAGATAAATTTATTCGGGACAATTCGAATAATGCCCAACACAGCTTGGAAGCTAGTAGATGCTCGAACTGACGTTCCCCAACTAGAACATGGTGAGTACATATGAAAAATTATTTCAATAATATCTCATTAACTATTAGATCTAGGACATTTAAAGGTCAGTACATTTGTACACAGAAGTCGATACTCTATCGATTCTCGATACAAAAAGTAGGTATTTCCATTTAAAGAAATGAAGGAGACCTTGAAATCTCCGAAACATCTCCACAAAGAAAAACTATACAACTTTTCTATAGAAAACATTTTCGTACAACGCATAATTTAGAAGTTATTCAGGGTGGACAAGTTTCGTGGGGCACCATATATATATATACCATATATATATATACATATACAAATATGTATTTTTCCTGGGGAACCGTAACGTGGCGCTACAGACACCCGAGAAGACCCATGCGCAAGAAAAACTAATCTAATTTAACCTCAGAAAAGAATCACCTTCTAATACGTTACCAAAAGTTACAAGTGATTTCAAGTTAATCTATAAATTATTTATAAATTTCTCCGTTCTATATAATATGATGTGGACGCTCACGTAACAATATGTACAATATGTACACGGACATACATTTCGCAATGATGGTACCCCCTTGACTCAATTATTTATTGCTATAAACAATTAATAACGATAATATACGTAACAAATCAATTCTATTTTGAAAAGATATTTGTAGGAAGACAAATAATTGACAATCTTTATGTTACAGGAAACGATGAACAAATGATACACGTTACTATGGACAGTGATTCAATGAACTCATAAACAATAGAAAAAAAACAATAACAATTGAATGTCTTCCTGTTTTCTACATGTCAAATATGTCGAAAGTTAAGTGAAAAACAATAAATTCAATAAAAGACAATATACGATAAATCTGGATTAATATAAAACCTAATTACACTAGAAGAAGAAATGAAGTGAATAGTTTATTACCTCTGTCAACAGGTTCCGTGAGAAAATGAAGATCAAAGGTGCTGCTTGTCAATTGTTTAAGCCGTTCTGATGCAATAACCGCATTGAATGACATATTCCATGGAAATTCCACGCTATGAAGGGGATTACAATGGTTTTGACGTGTACGATAGCTCCAATGATATCCTACAGGACCACATATTCACTGCGCTGACAAAGAGCTGTGCATAGAAACAGGGGAATATTCAAACTGACATACGCAGCAGATTGAAACTCGACAACCAGCATAGAACTCACTGGACTAAATGAAAAAATCTCACGTTGCAATCCGTCGAATTGTCTCCTGCCTTCAAGCGCCAGATATATTGCAGATATCTGGTTACAAAAGCTTTTTCAGTGACGTACAATTGCCAATATCGAGCTTACAGGTATTTCTTTCCAAGAGGTACCCTGAATATAAAATCCATGGACCAGGCAGTGAACTAGAATGCAGGCAAACACGCTTTAGAAGGCATCTGCAGAGCGGATGTTACAAAAGGTGTCACTATTGACACAAGAACAGGGTGTGGTGCGAAAGTGAGTGTACACAGACCGAACGTTAAAAACAATTGAAAAAAAAAACATGACATGTGATAGCTGCGAAAACAATATAGAGAGTCGTTCAGCCAATTTCTATTTAACTCCAATATTTTGCAATTGATATAAAGCTTACAAAATCGTCAAATTCTACTGAGTATTATTACGTTTATTACTCAGTAATAAAAATTATGTTACGTATAGAAATCAAATTAATTTTACTATACAGTAGACTTCCGATAACCTGCACGCGAAGCGTCATCCTCGCTCACTTGTTTTATTTACAAACATGAAGTAAGAAGATGTTGATAGTAGCTCAATCAATATAGGTGACACCTACAAAAATTCACAGTGTATATAACTGACATAGACCTGCAAAACGTACTTCCTAAATTTTCAATACAGGTCTACATAAAAAAGTTGTAAGAAGTTGTTTAAGTAATTTCTCTACAATTCCGACCAATTGTAATTTTTGAAACAAAATTTTGTTTACATCATGTAGTAAACTAATTGTTGTAACTTCTAAAAAAATTGAAGTTGTGTATGGTCCAATATTTAAAAATTCGGATATTAATGAGAGTTACTGTCCACATTACTAACCAAAATTTTTATAGACTAACAGTAAGTTTATAAAAGAACTAAAAATTTTAAAAATTCATCTGTTTTATATTATAATATGTTACTATATTTTATTATATTTTTCGCAGAGGAGTATTCTATTCTAGACGACTATTCTTCTCGAGTCGGGAAACTCGATAAAGAATTTCTGGTTCAAGTCACGTAAGTACATGCATCAACGGCGACCGAGCAAATTCGAGAGACGTTGTCTCGCTGTGACGCTGTTCGATAAACGACCAATGAGAAATAAACGACTAGCGAATAACATGAACGAATAAACGAACGATTTATTTAACACGAATACGTATGAACGAATATCGAATCAAATTTTATTGTATGTATCCATGCAAATAATTATATTTTTTGTACTTTTTAATACTTATTTGTAAATTCTTCTCATAACCCTTTCGTTACAGCATTCCGCTCCGTTGAATAACCACCATTGATGGCGACGTCACACCAAACTGTGTACACATGTAGTCGGCGCTCGCATACATAGGTTGTCGCATGAATGCAGATTATAATTGGAGCCCGTATAGGGTAATTTCGGGAGAAATTCACAACATTTTATTTCCTGTTTATAAAAATTTTATTGAAAATAATTGAAAGAATAGGCAGGCATAGTTTAATTATTTATTTAAATATCTTTAATTATATGTAACGTTAAATGAGTAAAACTTTCATTTTAATATATTTATATGCTGCATAACCCATTAGCTGCCACAATCCCCATGTGGGGATTTTGGAATTTTACGAACACCACTCGGCGCCAGAAATATGTTTGGTACGTCTGACAATTTAGTTTCATTCTTTCACTCTAAAATGTGCCAGTTAATGGGTTAAAGAAGTTCGAGAAAGTGCATCTCTCTCTAGGGTTTGGAATTAGGTGAACTCCTGATTGGGGACAGACGCACTCCGTTCGTATATACCTTCTTCTTCCTACTTGCATTCTTTTTTTTCTCTACCACATATTACACAGAGCATTACATATTACACAGAGAATACATAGTACATGTTCCATGGAGCCATTTGAGGCATTCTGAACAAGAAACCCAACCTACTTTAGATGTGGTTGAATAATAATTTTGTACACATTCAATACAATAATTATTAGAATCTACTAGGCAGTCGTTTTTGTAAAAAATGAAGCATCTCCTTTTTAATTACCTAATTAGAGAGTAATAAATATAAATTAATTAATTTTAATTAATTAAAATGCGAGATGTTAACAAATAGCATGGCAAAGAACAAGTCTTAGTTTCAATTTATGGCTTTGTAATTAATTAAAACAGGGATGCTCCATTTTTTATAAAAACGATTGCCTGGTACATTGGCAATGGATAATTGCGAGAGAGGCGCACCATACGGTGAGATGCACCAGTTTTATTGTGGCAATACTGGACGATTCTCAACTCTTTTTCCGTTATCATTTACATCATTTTAACGTTTATAATATATGTATTATACATGTATTATTATTATTATATATGTATTATATTATTTATGTGTAAGAGAAGTATAAAAACTTCTTGGTGCTCCAAACTTCTGATGAAGTATTTTTGTAAGTGGTCAGTTACTACCTTCTGATGCTACGTTTTTTTTTAATTTATTGCTTTGTAATTGATTAAAACGACTGCCTGGTACGCTTGCATACATTAATGTTGTCCCTACATTGAAGGAGAAACAAAAAATTTTGTCAAAACACGATAAAAAATCGTAAAAGATAAACCATTGTCACTATTTAAGTCGATACTTACAGTTAAAACCATACTATAAGAAGGTAATGACATCTGTACTGACCGCTTACAAAAATATTTCATCAGAAGTTTGGATCACTAAGAAGTTTTTATACTTCTGTTACACGTAAATTATATAATACACGTGTCCTTCGATATGAGATTATTCATAAATGTTAAAATGATGTAAATGATAACAAGAAACAGTTGAGAATCGTCCAGTATTGCCACAATAACAACTGGTGCATCTCTCACCCTCTGGTGCGTTTGTCCTGAAATTACCCTATACAGGTCGTCGCGTGGATGCCCTTAGACCATATACACTAAGTATATATGATCTAAGTGGATACCGACTACAGTCGGCGTTCGTATAGGCTGGTTGTCGCAGGAATGCCGATTATGGTCGGCGCTCGCAAACGAAAGGGTTAATGTTTGAAAAGGGGCTGACGCGGGTACTTTATACGTACTAATTTTGTATTTACGTGAACAATTCTTTATCTAGCCGAAATTTACAGTGCAGTGTTGAATTCTACAGACATTTCTGGTAAAGAAATCATTTACGAAAAGTGTTTGTGTCGGTCGTTATACGAGTAGGTCTAAAAAATATTTATTAGAGCTTGCATGTACGACGCGTTCCCGCCACGCGGCCATTGCAGTCTTATTTCGACTAGCCAGTGTCATCACTACACGTAATCGATATATTCGTGGCTGCTTGATTGATGGTGTAACTGCTTGCCTTGTAATAGCTCATTGTTTAGCAAAATCGTGGAGAGCAATTCTGCTTCTGGACTTGATTTTAGAATGACAAACTTTACAAGAATCCGCCAGTGAGTATGACAAAATATGTTTGGTGTTGTATCGTGTGTTTGTAGTACTTTCTTTCTAAATACTATTTCTACTGTTCAAATACACGTGCCATATACATTTTACTCTTGTAGTAAAAATAAAGTATACAGAATATTTAGTTCTTCTCTACTTCTACATTCGTGAATTATCGGTAACTTTCGACATGACATCGAAATGGTATCGATGGGTATGTAGTATCAACCGAAGCCTAGACAGAATAGCCTATAAAATGGATGCCTGTAGAGATCTTCAGTCCGTAGCCATGCACTCAAATCAAAACCCGACACGATCCGCTATCTGATACTGACACGCTATCTCACTAACTCTAACTTAACAAGACACACTCTCCGGAACCGGTTCTGAATCGAATATCGGTAAAACCTTAAAGAATTTCTACGTTTTCTGTTATGCATTACACTGTGGTACCTTACTAAATGCATTGAAGAAACCCACCCCAGAAAAAAAAAAACCAAAGATAAAAAGAATGCTCCATCATATTGCATAATAAAAATAAACACGACAACATTGTCTCAACTTTCTACGAACGATAAGGGTAATATAAAAATTCCTTCCTGTTGTCTGACGACAAAGAACACCGGTTGAGACCAGGACGAGAGATGGAATCGATTCTCATGGTACGGTAGAAATTTGTCGAGGTCGACTCGGATATCAGGCGGGGGATGGAATGGTATGTAATATGTAATGCACGCGCCAGCGAGACCCCTGGAAGCCGCAAAGGGTGGGGGAGGGGGGAGAGAGAATGAGAGACGCGGAGAGAGCAGACAGAGGGGAGACCAGGCGGGAACGAGAAAAATATATCGATAAAACTGAGGTGAACGCCGACACGTTGAACGTACGGTGTACTCCCGTTTTCAAGCGAAGTAGTTATGTAGTTCCTCTCTCCTCGCGACGACTCAGGGACGGCTCGAGACGGTCATGTCTGAATGATTTCTTAAGCGAGCACGCCGACCGACTACTAATTATTCACCGGCGGGCATAACGGGTTTCTTAAAAATTTATTTTCTCAGTACGCTCCATTCAGGCACCTACGACCCGCACCGGCCCCGGTCGCAGCGGTAGGAATACGTAAAACGATCGGCCACGGTCGTTGGTCGTTATATGCCGGTCGTTTATGATTAATTGTAGTCATTGTTTTAACTGTTCGTATGCTAGATAAAACTGCTAACGGAGAAAATTGCTGGAACGTGGCGCGGGAGTTTTTAAAATTTTGTATGACCATCCTGGCCCTTGGAAATGGGTGCATGAGCGATTCTAAAAGGATAGTTCTTATTTAACAAGATGTTTTCTGTATGGAGAATAACAGCTTCTTTTTTATTTTCATTATTCCGTAATTAACTTTTTCACTCGCACCAATTTTAAATTGAATAAGATTTGTTTATATTCGTAGCATTGTCATTTTAATCAGTTTGAAATTCTTTTCGAAGATACAATCTTGGCAAAACAGTTAAAGCAGTTTCATTGTATTTGATAATCATAGCACTTTGAGATAATTAAGGTAACAATCACGCAAAGCAAAGTATTTAGTTTGACTGATTTCCCGACTGCCTGTTGAAATACAAATACGAATAGAAATACTCTGCGGTGTAGCGTATAAACTGAACAATCCTCTTGAATATCACCATTTTCCCTGTGACATAAACTATAATAGAAACATAGCTAGCATTCAGCTACTAATTGGTACATTTGAGGTATTTCTGGTCCCTCAAAAGCTCATCATCTTCTTAGGAACAGAATAGAATCCTCGGTTGACCGCGGATCTTTATGCAAAATAAACATTTTCTGAATCAACTACATGCTACAGGAATCAAATAAAAATTTGTTTCCTCCTTTAATAATTCGAATAAGTTGATGTCAATATACTGACAATGTTTCAACTACTAATTTTACCCGAAGAAAAAAGTCTGATCTCCACGTGAAACGAGTTAGATTACGTCCAGATAGGGCGTTTTACGCGCGAATCGAGGTGCCGGAACTTTATCTCGGTGCAATATTATTTGTTCCTGTTCTCCGAGATTGGACCTCTTATCCTCGATTTAAGGAGAAGGTGAGCCCATAGGCGCTGGCAAGAACTATGCAAGAATTGAACTCTAGGCGTGGCCTCATGCGAAACATTCTTCGCAATCTACCATGAACGCTCCCCTTGGGCATAATCATCGGGAACGAGGCTTTGACACGCGATAATTATTCGCCGGCTGCTAAAGAGTGCAATTGTCAGCGTGGCCAACCGGCCAGAAGAAGAACAACAACCGCGAACCCTCGAACCGGATTATAAGAGGAGGAACCTGTACATACACCGGTACCCATCCAACCTGTAACATAACGAATGATGGCAATTTGTATGTTAACCGGGAAGAATTCGTGGCAACCATGAGGCCCACGGTGAATTTGCATTCCCGAGTCGTTTGTCTTAACTTACGAGCGGACATATTTTCGACGATGTTATTAGGTTGTTGCACAGAAAGGATGGAGGCAAGGATGAAGGTGAATAATGTTTAACTGTAAGCGGCTGCGAAGGGGAACGGGTTGCTCGGTGCTACCTAATTTCGATCGAAAATGTACTTTTCTTTAGAAGCTTTAGCGGCATTGGTCTGGAAACTTGATGATGTCTTTAGCGTATCGTTTGGAACTGGGTCATGTAACTTAGTATATAATTCAGTAATTCATTGGGGCAATTTAGGGGCTCGTGGTTTCGGAGATCTTGATGGATCCTTCGAGAGCAAGTCCTTCAAGAAGTAGTGTACTTTTGTGGATTTTTCGGAGAATTGTTACTGTAATTTGCGTATCGAGGTTTAGGTTTAGTTAGGTTACAAAAATCACTATATCGACGCAGAAATGGGTTAATTTCAAAGGGAACAAACTCCAAATAGTCACTGCTTCCAGTAGTGGAACTATTTAAAAATGAATCTCACAAAGTAAATGCCACTGAATACTGAATATGAGATTATACTTTAAGGTGAGAACTTCATTATCAAGTAACTAACAATTGTTATCAATACGCACAAAATTCACGTGGCAGTCAACGGTTCCCAAGACGTCAGTTCCTGACGCATCAAAAAATCGTTCAGTCACTGTATCGTCTCAGAAGAGACCAACTTCCAAATTCAATTTCACCCAATCTCAATCTCTCTCTCTCTCTCTCTCTCTCTCTCTCTCTCTCTCTCTCTCTCTCTCTCTCTCCCCCTCTCTCCCTTGGTGTTCAAACAGCTCGCGCGTCGCACGAAAGGATCGCGGTCAGCTCAGATCAATGCGTCTCTACACTGCAGCACGTTGTCGTGTTTTATAGATACGGCCCTGGTGAAGTCTCGCGAGCGAGGGCCTTTCAACTCGAACCATGTATCCTCTATACAGTCTCTCGTAAGGTGTGGTTCCCGACGTTCTGGTCAGAACTATGCTCACCCGGAATCAACAAGTGCTATTCAAGACTATGCCGGGAAAACACTTGACCTAACTGAACTTTGCGAAAGAGGATCTTCGTCACTGTATGTAGTCAGTTACAGGACAGAGAGATAGATAGATAGATAGATAGATAGATAGATAGATAGATAGATAGATAGATAGATAGATAGATAGATAGATAGATAGCGAGAGAGAGAGAGAGAGAGAGAGAGAGAGAGAGAGAGAGAGAGAGATTGAG
>CM052125.1:14535420-14605396 GCA_028454245.1 Halictus quadricinctus | reverse complement strand
GAGAGAGAGAGAGAGAGAGAGAGTGAGAGAGAGAGAGAGAGAGAGAGTGTGGTCGGGAAGGATAGAGTGTCGTGCAGGTGGTCAGAATAAGTCAGTCCGCGTTCGTGGATCGACGTAGATCAACGTGGATCTTCCAGGCCCGAGTCGCGGCTTGATCCGAAGTGACCCAAGCGTCCCCGCGGATTTGCAGATGTCCCTTGTAGATCGCGTTTTGTGATTATTCGTGGTGATCGATGACAAAGGTGAACCGTTGCTGGAGACCCGCGAGTCTTTGCGGTGTGTGAAAAGAGGATCTAAAGGATCGAATAGGAATTGAACAGGTTCGGCTAGGACTTTTTGTGTGAATACGATCGTGTGATACATGTGACTTGAAGACTTCGGGTTCGTTTTATTGTGGCCAGGATCTTAAAGATTACGACAGGATCTAAGGAAGTTGATCAACATGAAGAACCGTGAGTACCGACTTTCGACATGAAACGACGCTGTAGGTGGAACTTGGTTCTCTTTGTGGTTGAAAAGAAGGCATTTGGAAGGAGTGTAGGCGTGATTGGTTATTAGGTAGGCTTTCGTTATTGCTGGAAGTGACAATGTCAATGAAGTGAATTACGAACAGTTAGGCTCTCCTTTTGCCTTTGTGTCGACCTACCTTCTTTTCAGTCAACTGCAGCACATTGTTTTGTTGTGGGTATCAAGTTTGTGTTAGGTTCTAACTCTGAAGCTTTCAAATTAGGGATTGGAAATTTTCTCGTATTTCTGGATACGGTCTTGTATTGTACGTTGCAGCAAGAATAGATTAAGAAATGATTTTTAAAGTAAAAGTTGCTATTTCTTCGAACTCGTATAATACCATCAAAGAATTGTTTGACACAAATAGTTTATATGTATCTTTTATTTTGGTAAGGGTACAGGCTTTTTAAACAATTTTTTATACATTCACATATATCAGGTCGTTGCAAACAGTATAAAGATTAATATTTTTCTGTAAGAGGAACAGGTATATTACTGGGTCATTTCAAACAGATATTACGTACCACTCGATAAATATTTTATGATGACATTTCATGCTTGAAAGCTTTTCCGCGATCCACGACATTTTGACAATAACAAGAGCAACGTAACGCAATTTTACACATTAATGCTTTAAAATTTGAAACGCGTTGAAATTTACAAAATTCGTTTCCCCGTTAAATATGCTCTCGTACTCTTGAAGTGACAACGATTAACGTTGGATTCGGAGACTAATACCCGATGACGTTTTGTATACATACAAGCTTTAGGTATTCGAATGTTCCTAGACTGTGTTTAATTTGTTGTTGTGCACTTGTTTCTTTTGTTTCACAGGTGTAAGAGCGAAGGACAAATTTATTTACTCATTTCTTTTTCTCTTTCTCGTATAACTGTATTAAAACTATCATTAATCTGTAAAATTTACTACTATAAATGTTATCTTATGTTTAACACTGTTACGGGGTTCGATAAAATGGCGGGTGCCAAACTTCTTCAGTTACAATTAGTGTAACAATGCGTTTAAAAAGAAATTTATCTAGTAAATATATTTCCTTAGACACAATATTAGTATAAAGATAAATAGAGATTCGAATAAATGCGATCTTGTCATTTTCATAAACACGGGTCCCAATAATTTATTGAATTGGACATATTTTCTGATCAAAATTTTCTTCAGACAATTATAAACGCCATAAGCGCGACTTAAGTCATAGTGCAGGGGGTCGAAAAAATTCGTTTCTCGAATGAAACCGCGAATGATCCTGAGCATCGCGAATACAGGTCGTAAAACTTGTCCTCAGTCCACTGGTTAATATCGTTTCCCTTTGTGTGTTAATTAGAACGGCTCTATGATCGAACGTTTTCGCGGTAACGGTGTTTAACGAGCGAAACGTTTCGATCGGTATCTTTATGAAATACTTGTTGCGAAAGTCGGCGTCGATCGGCGTCTGACGATTTCTTTCTCGGCTCGATTTAGAGAATGAAATTTGTCCCGCGGTTTTCGCGAATGGTAGGAGCAATCTCTGGAAAGTGTCTCTGTCGCCAGAGAATAAAAGCCGTCGTCGCCTTCATTCGAAATTCTACGGCGGATGCTTGGCGGAAGAAGATGAAGAAAGAGAGAGAGAGAGAGAGAGAGAGAGAGAGAGAGAGAGAGAGAGAGAGAGAGAGAGAGAGAGAGAGAGAGAGAGAGAGAGAATACAGGTTTCCCTGGCGCACCTGTCACCGACCGGGACGCGTTTTTACGGCAGTGCACGTGGCACTGCAAACGAAAACGTTCCCGTGCGTTATTACGCGAAATCGAGTTTATTACACTGCCGCGCCGCACCGCGCACCGTTGGGATGCTCGCCGCCGCAATTAAGAAACAAACGCGCAATATTTTAGAAAGTCCTGTCTCGTCGGTTCGCTCGAAAGTCCAACGAACTTTCTTCTGCTTCGGCTTCGAATCGAACGCTATGGCCACCTTCTAAATCAATTAACGGTAACGCTTTCCGGCCATTCGGAGAAATGCACCGTGAATCGTCGATTCACGCGGCAATTCTTTAACAGTTTGAGTGCCACGTCGCGTCGCGTCGGTCGTATGTGACCGACAGAACTTTTTTCGCGGAACTTGAAAATCAAATTTTTACTGGAATTTTTTAACTTTTCATCGACTAGGCTCCGAATAATACGTAATATACCAAAAGGAAGCTCCGGAATTCTCTTTTGCATTATTAATCTGAAACGAAATGTTTAGGTAACTGAGATTCGTTGCGTATTGTTCATATCCATTATCGTAAAGTTTCATCGAGTCATTTCTGCGAAGGATTTTTATTTTATTTTTTCTTTTTTTTTTTTTCTTTTTGGTGATACTGTATAAATTCCAATGGTTTTTGTTTATACCTACAGAATGCATTAAATCTATTTTAAAGTCATAATTGTTTGAGGTATTTTGTGACGTCGTTGATTATTTTATAGACTTTCTGCAATTGATAACTGCTCGTTGAGCTGATTTAGGATACCTAAGAGGGCTGGAACTTTAATAGTGGCAATACCGTTGTGGAAACGAAGCGAGACGGAATGAATTATTCTCATTGCCACCACATATTAGTCTATGCCTTACCTATCTTACAATAAATGGACTCTTCCTTCCGAATCGAAGCGCATACGTTACGGCGGGAAAGAAATAGTCCTTTATGAGTTACCGACCTAATCTCATTCGACGCCGAACTGTTCCCAAGATTATTAATAAATAAATAGTTGTCGCTATTAAAGTGCCAACCCTCGTATTTGAATTTTTCCAGAGAAGGAAAGAACTAAAGATACGAGCAACACACTTCGTACAGAATTAACATAAAAAATTCATACATAAATCATGCACTCAATCCTCCGGCTCATCGGTAATTCTAATTTTCCGCGCTTGACGCGCTGGATTCTTCAACGCGTTAAGAATAGACGTGTTAAAGAGTGCGTTGCAGTAGAAGCTTCGAAGATATTTTTGAAATGATGATTCCAAAAGAAATTATTCGATTCTATTAGTTATGTGCTCTTACCAGTCCTCATAAAACGCACTATGAAACCAGAAATTTGCATATACAGTAAGGAGCAAAACGAATTACATACTATTTGAAACAACATAACTTTTTTTCAAATTACATCAAATGACTTGAATGTTATTGAAAAGTTAGAAGGAAAGTGCGACTTCAAATCGAAAATCGTGAAAAATAGCAATTTTCCCACTTTTAATCGTTTATAACTCGTAAACGAAGTAATCAATATCGATGAAATTTGCAGCATGGATAGAATTTATTCGAGCCAATCAAACGCATTGGTTAAATTTTCAATACAGGCTTAGATAAAAAAGCTGAAAAAAACAACTTTTACTATTTCTTTTGCGATTCCGACCAATTCCAATTTTTTTCAAAAATTTTTTACGCCTCGTCTAATAAACTAATCCTTCTAAATTCTCAATAACATTCAAGTCATTTGATCTAATTTGAAAAAAAGTTATGTTGTTTCAAATAGTGTGTAATCAGTTTTGCTCCTTACTGTAGATCTTCATTCCATTACCGAACCTTGCGCAAGTTGTACCGCAAGTGAGCCAAAATTCCTTGTACAAGTAAAGAGCCCAGGGCAACAAACGGACAGCTCGATTTCGACGTGTCAGTAAAAATGAATTTTTTCGATATTTTTCAGTGCGACTGCCGCCCCGAGCGAGATGAAATCCTCCAAAAAATTTGTTATTTCCACAGTTACGCTCAGAGCAAGAAACGGTTAACTATTTGAAGTTTTGGTTTATTGACTAAAAACATTAGAAAACAATTAACGATGTTTATTCCGATATTTATGTTATTGAAAAGAATTTTATATTTTATTTAACACAATTTTGTAACTAGAAATCGTAAATCTCAATCGTAAAATTGTAAATCTCAACGTGCCGATAACATGTATTTGGTAGTAATACTATTTTATTGCAAAATGTAATATTAGAAAAAAGGAAATTTGATTCACAAATCATTTTCAAGTTTATCGTTATTATATTTATTATCATGATATGTATTTTGATACTAATTTTTTTACATCATCAAATTTTTTCATATTACATTCACTGTCGTTTTTCATTTTTCACGCATACAGTCCGATCGCTTCTGTGTGCTGTACTTGTGTGACTATCTTTACTTGGCGCCAATGTCGTGTAACGCACAAATTCACCTGCAAGGTGACCGACCGTTTGTTGTCCCAACTGTTTACAGTCGCTCTGACTGTTTGTTGCTCCGAACGATTAGAAAATCTAAGTGGGCAGTCATGTCTAAATCGAGTTGACCGTTTGTTGTCCTGATCTCTTCAAATGAGGTCAAGGCGGGGTAGCATAGCTAAAAATAAAGAACAACAATACTGCGTTGGAGACTTGAATTTTCGAGCAAAATGAATTTGGAGATTCATCAAATACGCGCGCTATTGAAACAGAATTCCGCTCAATTGTCTGATCATGTGACTGTTGATTCTATTTCTTGTCAATCTGTAAGAACTAATGTATAAGAACCCGTTGAATTTCTAAAGAGAAATTTCTCGAAAATAAAGCCTGCCCACGGATGTTTGTTGTTCTTGATTTTCGTTTTGTTCTTAGCTTTACCATCTCCCTGACCTCGTTTGTACCACGAATTTTAGCCCACGCTGTATTACTCTTAACCTATGACAATATAATTAACCGGATTGAATTTATTCAGATTCGTGCGGTAGAATTTGTACGGTAACATCGAATGCAGAAGCATACCAAACAATTTCTCAAGAAAATATTTCTGTAACTTTACTCGAGAAAAAAATTCTTTCGACAGGTTCGACAGTTTCGAAGTTGAAGCGACAGAGCAATTTCAAAGTGGCTCCTGATATTGACAACAGACACATTCAATTTCGCAGTCTCTTGATTGAACTCGCAGCAGAAAAAGTAATTGACTTTTTCGTGGTTTTAGCAATTAGCAAACTGTAGGACAAAACAATCCGTATACATAAAGAAACAAAGTGCAACGACTGAAAGTAACAAAGCAATTTGCGGTTCGACACGCGAGCGTAAACACAATCAGAAACGCAACGCGATCTCCCCTCTCCCTTCTCTGGCTCTCTGTGCATATAGACTGGGCTCGAAATGATACTTGCCAACAGTCGACGTAGCTATAAGCGGTAAGAATCAGCACCGCGTACAATGCTCGCAGAGGAATTTCTAGGACAGCAGTGTTACTATGGCGACATGTTCGCCAAACACAAGGTGTACGACCCCAGCTGTATCGAGGAACGTGTCTGGATATGTAGAACGATTGATGCAAATCTAGGACTTTCGTTGAACCAGGCTTTTCTGGTCTCTCGCGATCACTATAATCTGCGCAACGGCCGCCCTGCGAACAAACACTTGGGGACTGCAATTTTTCCACCGCCAACAACGCTTAACTCGCGAAATTGATAGGTGATTTTATTGAACGAGATTGACCAAATATTTGCTCGAAACCATTAAAACGTTGTTGCGCTACATGATTGGTTCTCGCACGAGCTTGTATCAGGTGATTGTGTCAGTATGTACATTTTATACTTGATTCTCTGAATTAGCTGAAAGAACAGGAACACCATAGGAATATGAACATAATCGAAAATCAATAGTGAAACACGTCCGAAACAGCTGCCATTTAGGAAAAATAAAAGGAATATATAAAGAAAAGAGGAGTATAATAAGAACAATTTTTTGTCTACATATTTTTCAACTTATAAATCAATACGTAGTTCTTAAATCAATAAATGGATGCATCTTTCGTGTTGAGTTTTCAAGAACATCATATAAAAACATTCGAAAAGGACGAACATCAAGCTAAAATATTGAAACAGAAGAACTGACTGTAATATATGCAAATACATTTCCGTTGTTTCTGTATTAATGGCTTCTTCTGGCGTTTTCTGTGTATCGTGATTGGTTACCAGGAACGAAAATTAGGTGATCGACAGGAGGCGCGTTATTTTATTTGTACAAGTGACGCGTAATGTGTAGTATGGCTGACTCATACACGATCCTGCCATGTATAATTCATGCGTGGACGTGCGATTGTAGAATTTGTAGGCTTAAACTGATAAACGGACTTAGCCGGCAACGTTACTTTCGTTTTATTTTCGTCACTTCCGTATTGTAGCTGGTTCTACATGTCGAAAGTGTGTGCTGTCGTGTGCGGGACGCGCTTGATGTTTTTGGAAAACATTTTGACTGACATAAAAGAACGAATATTTTACCTTTGTAGGTGGATTTGCATTCGAGGGACACATGTGTCACTGCAATTGGGTTGTTCGTGTCATTCTGATCAGTAAAGAAACCATTTTCCATAGTCTGTTGACACGAATACCATTACCATTTACCAATAGCGATTACCATTTTAGATTATACTTTCAAATACAGGTGAGATAAAGGTAATTCAAGGCTAAAAGTGTAAAGCAGCTTTTTGCTTCCTTGTTTAAAAAATGGAACGATTTTCCACAATCGATTGCCACGAATAATTACCGATTCAGATAGTACTCTAAAACAGAGGTGAAGTCGGTTAATTCAAGGATGTAGCATAACTTTCTGTTTTGTAGTTCAGAAAAAGTGTCATTGTATAGAGAAACCATTTTCCACGATTTGTGGCCACAAATAATGACCATGATAGTTGCCATTTTAAAAAGCAGGTGAAATAGCACAAAAGATGAAAAATATAAAATAACATGTATTTTACCGAATATTCGATACTCCAGTTAAAGCAAATGTGATTCGCGAATAAATTCTCCGTTTTCTAATTTAGCTCGAATTTGCCGTGAAACAGGAGGTTAGGGGTCTCTTCATATGTGTCGTAGACAAACGTTAGTACGGACACTACCACGTTTTTCCTATATTCGTACGCACCCGAACCGTAGCATGGCCACTTGACAGGCGCTCGAGATTTTCGCAATAAACGTTAAGTGCCTCACGCGGCGGGTGTTTGTTACCTAACACCCGAACAGTTTACAGTCCCCTGTGCACCCCGGGGACGCCAATGCATCCGCTGAGAGCTGCGCATCCAGTGACAATTATTTAGGCATTCGATCTCTGTCGTTGCTGTCCGGCCGTCGAGTGCCACGATAGCATCCGAACAGTTATCCAGTATCAGTATTTTTGGAGTTGAGAAGAGAATATTGTTTGCAATGTTGCAATGTTAAAAAGTAATAGTTCAAACTATAATCTAATTTAACGCTGGAACAATAAAACTCAGTTTCACAAATTAATTTTAGCATTGTTAAATTATATTTTATATCTTATAAGTGATTATAAGTCAAAATTCCGGAGAACAAGTTTAACATGATTAGAATTCATTGGTTGCAAGGTGTGTTCGAAAGGTGGTGGGAATAGTGGAAAATTGGAAAAGTGGAAGTATACGTACAATATTTGCAGTATACGTTCGCAAACATCTACGGTTCTAAATTTTAGTACGCTAACGGTGTACAAGGTTCAACATGTGTTGCTTTTAACTGGCTTGAAAACGACGAAATTGGTAGGTACATTCGGAAGAATTTTTGATTTATGACGTCCATGGTCGGTACGTCGTCGTCGATAGGGATTTTTATACCTGGCCTTGGTCGCGCGCTTGTCGCGATGTACCTAAGATCTTACCACGCAACAAAAACAAAAAAAAAAAAACCATTTTAATTTCGCCATTTTTACAGTGCCACCAGTTTTGGGGAGTCTATCATTAGGTCTGCCTATGCTCATTTCAGTCGCACCCGTAGTCTCGGTGTTTTCGCATTGACGTCACACGCTACATAGTATGTGCGACTGTTGTAGCCAATATTTCGACTGTAACCGAAACTACGTGTGAAACAAGACCTGCCCCTTGCCCTCTGATCCAATGACACAACGAGACCGAGACAGTGATGCACCAGCGTGCGTCCTTTGCTGTCGCACTCGAGTGGCTACGTTTTCGTCTACTGCCTCGTCTCATTGGACAAGAGATCGATACGCCATCGCATTCCTGTCACGGAAACTTCCGTCCGATCCTTCGACATTTTTAAATCATGGACAAGAATTCAGAAGTTTTCCATATACAGTTTTTCGTGTCATAAGACGAAACGATGCAATTTATGTGAAATTAATTCGTCTTATTCTACAAATTATCATGTAAATGAGTCATTCGACGCGATATTGCACACTTTTGGGAGTATTGTTTCGGATTTCTTCGACTTTCACTTGGACCACAACATATTTCAATGTCATCAAAATTCGAGACATAGTCCCCAAAAAATGATCGAATTCACATGGCATGATACCCTTCCTAATGTGGATACTTCCTTAAAAAAAAAAAAAAAAAAAAAAAAAAACACAACTATTCTCGTTTTTACAATATATGTGTAATTACGTTAGTTTGCCGATAGTTTACCTAAGCGGAGCCCCGTAGAGCCCCGAAAACCTTTTTTTTTTGTGCCACGCACAGCAGGGATCTGTCAACGCGCTCTCGAAAGGCCATCTGGTATTGATCCGCCAGATAAACGGCGGCCGAATGCAATAGTTCAACGGCCATAACGAAGGAATCCGATCTACGACAGAGATTTTTGGCAACCCGGCACTTGGACCTAGAATACCTACGTAAAACCATCCAGTTCCGGCAAATATGAATAGACCCTAATAGTAACGTCCGCATCGAGTATCAGCCATCTAAGTTACACAAGTACCGTTCCCTCGAAATTAGAAAATTTCTCCGGCGGCTTCGCGCGCTTCATCAACGGGATTGAGAGGAAAGCTTGTCGCCGATAGAAGTTCGCGGATTAACCAGTCGCCAACTCAGTTAGAGTATTTGTTGCCCCTGGGGATGCAACCGCGATTCATAGATCGATGCGTGAGCAGCGGGCGCAGCGCGCGCAGCGGGCGCAGCGGGCGCAGCGGGCGCAGCGGGCACGGGAGAATAAACCGCAAAACACGACGCGGGAAGCCTTGTGCTCGTTCCTTCGAACAATGCCGTAATAATACATGATAATAGCCGGCGAACCGTGATTACCGTGCTCCTTAACTTTTCATCCGTCATTCAAACGCTGTTTTAATGAATGGATTTTGATACGATGGCGGCCCCTCCATTAGCGCTGGAGAACCGACGACACGACGGAACAATGTCCTCGTTTGACACCATTGTGATACCTCCACGCGCTTTTTCATTCTGTGATTTTTGCAAATTTTTCTCTTCTGCGTTATGCAACAAAATTTACTAAAAAGGCATTCAACCTGTTGATACTTGTAACCAATTTATCGTAAACCAGCAGAAACAGCCAGAGTCCGGCGAGCGGCTGATCATTGCCAGATGGCCTTTCGAGAGCGCGTTGACAGTTCCCTGCTATGCGTGGCATAAAAAAAAAAAAACGTTTTTAGGGACTCTACAGCTCCGCTTAGGTAAACTATCGGTATCTCTCCTTTACAATATTATGGAGATAGGAATCGTTCCTGCTTCTTCGTGAAACAGCATCACACATCCTTATCTATTAACGTAAATTATACATATATTGTAAAAACGTGAATAATTATATTTTTTTTGTTTTTTTTTTTTTTTTTTTTTTTTTTTAAGGAAGTATCCACATTAGGAAGGGTATCATGCCATGTGAATTCGATCATTTTTTGGGGACTATGTCTCGAATTTTGATGACATTGAAATATGTTGTGGTCCAAGTGAAAGTCGAAGAAATCGGAAACAATACTCCGAAAAGTGTCCGATATCGCGTCGAATGACTCAATTACATGATAATTTGTAGAATAAGACGAATTAATTCCACATAAATTGCATCGTTTTGTCTTACGACACGAAAAAATGTATATGGAAAACTTCTGAATTCTTGTCCGCGTAACGACCTAAATCGGGGCTGCTGAACTGGTGGTTCGTGGTTCCACTCGTGGCTCTTTCCCCTATCTTCCTTTTTCGACCAGGAATCCCCACTGCGAACGACGTCGTCCCACCAGCTTCGCAGTCACAGGGGAAAGGGAAATCGTAACAGTTTCATTCATGCGCATTACGTTTCGCTGATGTACTTCTCTACGCGATGGACGTTGGTGGAGGGGATTCGGCACAACGAAGGTAGCAAGAGCGAGCCGAAGCGCGGCAGAATGAGAGAACAAGATATCCCGGCATTTGTTCAGAATTTTGTTTTCAATCGATTTTGCTGTGATTCCCCGGAGATTGTGGAGGGGGAATGGCGGGAGCGTCGGGTGGCTCGCGGCGGAAAAGAAGTTAAGCAGCCCTGCCTAAACATGATTACATGCAAGGTTCCCTGGCAGGAATGCGATGGCGTATCTATATGTTGTCCAATGAGACGAGGCAGTAGACGTAAACATAGCTACTCGAGTGCGACATAGTTGAAGTTACGCTTACAAGATAATTAGCAAAGGTACGAATGCGCGGCTGATTGGATCAGAGTGCAAGGGACAGGCCTCGTTTCACACGTAGTTTTGGCTACAGTCGTAATATTGGCTACAGCGGTCACACATACTATGTAGCGTGTGACGTCGAAACCAAAATACTGGGATTTCGGGCGCGGCTGAAATGGGCGGCATAGGCAGACCTAACGATAGACTTCCTAAAAATGGTGACACTGTAAAAATGGCCAAATTAAAATGGTTTTTTTTTTTTAAACGTGTTCTCCGGACTTTTGACTTATAATCATTTATAAGATATAATTTAACAATGCTAAAATTTATTTGCGAAGCTAAGTTTTATTGTTCCTTATAGTTTGAACCATTACTTATCAACATTACAATTTAGATGAACAATATTCTCTTCTCTACTTGAAAAATGAATTCTGTTCGCATGGTGCCGTGGCACCCGGCGGCCAGGCAGCATCGGCAGAGATCGAATGCCCAAAGGATTGAGGATTGTCACCGGATGCATCCGCGGGGTGTAGACGGGAGAAGTAAACTGTTCGGGTGTTAGGTAGCAAAAACCCCCGCTGTGTGCGGCTCGTAGCGTTTGTTGCGAGCATCTCGAGTGCTTCTCAAATGGCTTTGCTAGGGGTTCTGGCGCGTACGAATGTAGAACACGTGGTAGTATTCATAATAGCATTCGTCTCCGGCATGTATCGACCCTTATACCCGTTCCGATCCCAAAAACATTTCGTGTTTGTGACACGACCCGATATTTTGACACTCCTAGTAATTACTTTAGCATAAATCAGCCAAAACCGTTCTCCCGGAAGGCAAACCGGCAGTTTTGAACGCTGCAAAATGGCTATCAAAAAACAGTTTTGAGGATTTAGTGCTATTCGCTTCCCGAAAAGAGTGCGTTTACAGCCACCTCGATCAATCCCACCTCGAGGCACGAAGCCTGGGAACCCCGCCCTGCTACCTAGCTCCCCTTAATGCACCCCAATGTATTTGGATCGACATGGTGTACGCGTAAAACATTCGCCGCGAAAATCTTTCTGCATAGCGTGCGCAGGTTCTCCTTTGACACATGCGCGCCTAGTGATGAATTATTGCAACTTGCAACCCGCGGCAAACTGTTAGCCCTTGCAGCTCTGACGTCACGGAAAGAAAATTCACACACACGCGTACTACACAGGCTGCGAGTGACCTATCACGTTGCAGAAAACGGGCGCCATTGTTGCAAACGCAATCTTTTATTTTGCGTCACGGCTAAATTGAAATGCTTGACGCCTCGGGACACAACGAGGTTTTTTTTTTTTATTTTGGTAGAATTGTGCATCAGTATTCGAATCTTGGAACGACGTGCTGTTAGATCTTTAATTGCCCCAAGCATGAACTGATCAACGGCCGTCAAGTAACAAAGGGTTCCTGTAATCGACTTGTCACTGGCTCGTTGCAAAATTTGCTGGAATTCGCCGCGTAAATGTTCAACGGGAGAAGATGCAACTCTGTGTGCTTTTTTCTTTGTGACCTGTGTCGTCGTTGTTTAGCTGCCTGTTGATGCACGAGTTATGACGATTTTATCGAAATCTTTTGATGTGGAACGAATTTAATTGAAGTCTTGTTAATTCTGTACTGGTACAAACCGAAAGTGGACTGAGGGATTTTTCGTAAGTTTATTTAAATGTGGATTTTTCATGGAGTTTTTCAGAGTACACGAAAAGTAGTCTGTTCCGATGAAAACGTTGATCGATATTGTCTGGACGAGTTGGAAGGAGTAACGAATGGAACCGGGGAGTAAACAGAATTGTTTCAAAATGCATTATGATCAATGGGACAAGCGAAGTGACTCGGTTACAGAAAGTTCCAGCGTCTAGTATTCCGTGTTGGATCTCGTTGACCCAGAATCCCCCTGAAACAACTAGTCAAACAACTAGTTCTCCGGCGTTCTCGAGCCTCAACCTGAAACGCACACGATTGCCGATCGATACGAAACGAAACGATGCGACGCAACGGTACACCGTGCAATTTACGATGATTCAACGCGCGTCTGGTAGCCCAGCTCGTAAGAAGTGAATTACTTAGAATTAACGTCCGAGAAGCACGCGTAGCCCACGCATGAAAGACGCTGACTTTCACCTATTGAGTTCCGCCGGACGACCCACGGGATTTCTTTGCTTGCGCATTCCTAAACGATATCGAAACACCCGGCTCTTTTCTTATGTAATCGCTTCGGACGCGACCCTGGAGCCTGTTGCTTCAGCACCGATCAATTCTTCGATCGAGTGCTAATAGAAAGACTCTAACGTGTTCTGCCATTGCTGCGAATCTTGACAATTCTTAAATCAACTTCAGAAAATGTATTGCTTTTGTTTCTTGCGCTGTGGGGAAATTCGAGTTTAGAATTGTGGGATTTTAAGCAGCTACTTCGAATTGATTTGAAAATATCTCCGTGTAGAAATTTTCAAACTTCTGAAGGCTTAAGTTAAAGCTGATAAAACGCACTTTATGATCGATCTATTTAGATTTTCCAGGGAAATTCGAAACCGCCTTAAAGGATCGGCAAATCTCGACTGCTACCTCCGAAAAATATGTGCATATATATATATATATTAACACTTCGAACGACAAACTATAAACCAGAAAAATTCCATAAAATCAAAGTAAGTTTTTTAATGAAATAAAAATTGCAAAAAATTAAATGTATGATACTGAGTAATCCTCCAACTTTCTTGCATGTTACAGATCCTAATCAAGTTCAGTACAATGAATATATCAACGTAAAAATTCATTTTAAAACCTGCACAAATTATTCCGTCAGCCACATATGGGTGACGTGGCATTCAACGTGTTAAGACGCTACGTCGACACGATTTTAAAATATGTTCCCGCTGGAACTTTCAAACCTTTTAAGGGCTTATATGAAAGCTGATAAAACGCACTTTATGATAGATGTATTTAGATTTTTCAGGAAAATTCTAAATCGCGTTAAAAAATCGTGAAATCTCGACTGCTAACTCGGAAAAATATATATCTACATATTTGAAGAGGTTACTTCGACCCGATTTTATAATATTTATACTATTTATATTTATTTATTATTTTCCCGCAAGAATGTTCAAAGGATTAAACTTTCAAAGGATTAAATTAAAGCAGAAAAAACACACGTAGCGTGGAAAAATCAATATCACGAGAAAAGTTCTGGAAAGCGAATATTTTTTGTTAAAAAGAAAAATTGAATTCTTTTTTGTTGTTTTTGTAAATATTTAATTCTCGCTGCGGGTTGAACAACTCGTGACTCACAGTACGAGGCAAAACTCGGAAATTGGAAATAATAACGCGGCATTTTGCAGCCGGGGAAAAATACAATAGTGCATCGCGGCAAATTCGAAGCGGTGACTAACGCATTGGATTCTCCGTTGAATAGTCTCATGAGTGACGCACCAGAAAAACCAGCCGTGACACTCGGACGGTCTCCCCCATCGCGAGCGGGATACGAATTCTTGGGTGTCATATAATGCGGCTCGCTCTATTCTGCATGTAGATGTTCCTCGAATTGGAGCAACATCCTTGTATCCATCCTCTTAGCAATTATTCTTCGCTCTAGGCCGTAGAAAAAGGGGATATATATATATATGTATATACACATACATTGTTATAGTTTGGTAATTAGAATATTTATTTTTTGCAGACACGAAGGGAACGCTACTGATTTTGCTGAGCATCTTAGCAACCGTACTACCACTGCCAAATGGCGCACCTCAAAGCGCATGCAAGGACCTTTTGCCACATCATCCAGGAAGTTCAAGCCAGGACTCGTATCCTGCTCCGTACCAGGTACTACCGGCTGCAGGGCAAGGCAGGGTTCGCCTAATTCTAGGAAGCCCTCAAGGTCTTTCTTACGAGGGCTTCATGATCCTCGCGCGAGATTCCGCGACCGGTGAACTCGTCGGGGAATTTGCGAATTTGCCGGAATTAGCGAGGACCATCGAATGCACCGATGGCGTGAAGGTAAGAATGGCATTTTCGAGTGTTTTCGCGAGCCGAGGGGAATCGGTTGTTTGGGACAATTAGAAGATCACGTTCCCGAACGATCGGGGACAACATTTTTCACGCGTTGCTTACGGGGTCACGAGAAATCTCGCTTTCACGACTGATTCTACTGCTTGGTGACCTGGCGAGGTTTCCCATATCACTGGGATGCTATCAGCCAATGACAGTTAAAATATTTACGGAAATTTCGGAACAGGAACAAAAAGCTGGTTTTTACAAAGGGTAGGTGTTCATTCACAAGCTCTCTGAAAATATTACAAATTCAAATGGCTGTAAAAACATTAAAAAATTCCTTTCATAACTGAATCCAGCACGACTTTCAAGATTAAAGCTTCCTCTTTCCAGCGAAACGTTTTATGCAATAAAAATGGAGATGAAGTTTGACCGATGTCTTCATGAAGTATCTCAAGTTAGAGACACACTTTCCATTTGGAGCTCAATAAAACGACCAAAGAAAAAAAAAAATTGTACAGCAATTTTTAAGGCGTTATTATAAAGGGGAAGTTTCAATCTTCAAATCTGTATAAGATTCATTCTGGAGAAAAATTTTCCAACGTTTCTATAGATGATTTCATACAGCCCAAGATTTATGGCGCGCATGCCATCGTTAAACTCTTCGAGCTGGATCCTTTTCTTGCCTCGAGCGTAATGTCAGTACGTAAATGCGCCTTCGAGAAACGAGTACGACTATCGATCGCAGATAATTCGTTCAACCGTGTGTCCACGATTAAAACGTTCGTAGCAAAAAATCTCAAGGCTACAGAGTGACTCACGTGTGTCGCTAGCTTCTCGAAGGACGCGTACGTACAATCGTGTTTTGCTCGTCGGTGAAATGTTTTCCTTGTACTGTTCAGAATGCGGTGACTCACACGAACACCAGCAAGAAGCATAATCTCGAATTCGATTGGGAGGCACCGGCGGATTACGAGGGAACCATTGTCTTCAAGTGAGTATCGAACGTCTTCTCACCGGCAAGAACATGCTCGGATGTACAATACTACAGGATGTAAAATGCTATCCTAATCGAACAAGGTTCTAACAAGGTGGATCCTTGGACGATTATTGCCGACCAATTCTGTGCACTGTAAATCACGATTATTATTGCGATTCGCAATTAGAACGCTAGATGGTGACCTCAAGTTTGAGGACAGCTGCACGATTCCGCAAAGATGCAGTCGGAGATTTTCCTCTTTGAAAAATACCGAGAGCGGACACATTCGCTTCAAGGGGCACTGCGTTTCCTAGGTGAATCGCCGGCAGCGGGCGAAATTTAAGAGAAATATGTTGACTTTGATTCAGCCTCGCACGGCGTGGCTAATGCACCACGACGATACGGTTGTTGGACGTGTAAAGGGAATAATTGATAGGCATGCGGAAGCAAGGTTGAATCGAGTCACGAAAATCAAGTACTCCGGCGCCGTACTTTCACATTAAATTTCCTCATAATCCCTATCAGACTGTCACGACCTGTTGGATGTAAAGGTCTTTCACGTTAAGCGCCGCTAAGAACTGGTATGTACCATTCTACCGTCCAGTGGGTCGTAAAATTTATATCAATTAGAGCGACCTGTTGTGCAATTTATTTCTTCATTCGAGTCGAGACTATGTTCAGCATGCACGAAGTTACTGTATGTACACACCGCTGGAAAACCTCTCCGAACGGCACGATCTTGTTTTGTTGAGGGGTTGCGGCTGGCCTTTGATCAGACATAGGGACAGCATGGGGGGGGGGGGGGGGGGGGGGGAAGGGAGACTGGGCCACACGGAAATTGAGTTATAGGAAATTTAGGGCATAGGGACGCTGGTAACTTTAGACGTAGGGACACTGCGGCATACGGACACTGGAATATAGGGTAATTGGGAGACAGGGAAATTGGGAGATAGGGAAATTGAGTGATAGGGAAATTGGGAGATAGGGACACTGGGGCATAGGCAAATTGGGAAATAGGGACACTGGAACATAGGAACACTGGGACCCTGTAGTTTTTTACAGATCAAAAAATTCCTCATTGTAAAATTTTTCTAATATTTCCACTTTACACCAGAGTCCTTACAAACCCATTCTCTATTACATTGGTAGTGACTTTCGGTGTCCCACACTCGACATAAACAAAGTGAAACACAGCAAAACCACGTGAACGTCCGATTCGTCGAATCGGTCGATGGGCGTTTAACAAGCGTTGGAGTAACCAAAGTGTCGTTCGTATGCGTTGGGAATCCTGGAACCAGGTGAATCGAGAGCGACAATTAATTGGACGTTTAATTTCTGTGTCGGAAGCTCGCGGGCACACCACACCAAGTGGCAGAGCGGGCTGAAGCACGTAACATATGAATTGCGATTGCGAACGAGCACGTGGCGCGCGGCACCGGTTACATCGTCCTCGTGCTCGGAATACAATATAACGCGTGTAACGGTGCGTGAAATGGGCCGGGGACGTTCATTATAAACTTTTCTGCTCGTCATTGGTGCCCCGGTCTCCCCAGTTTGTTGCTGAACGCTCAATTACTGCCAGAATAGACGAGGCACCCACTAAAAGTTCACCAATTCGCCCAGTCGATGACCATAAGTCTCTGGCCATCCCACTGACGACTATCAAACTGATCAGAATCATATATCGTCATTCTCGACACGAACAAAATACCGATATCCATCCACGTCCGTAAGAATTCCGACACTTTAACTCCTTGCCCTACAATATCGACTACAACATCATACTCGTGATGAAGATTCTGATCAGAATCTAGTAAATATGTGTTATTAATTTCTTTTAAACTGAAATAAAATTCTATTTTGCCGTTGTTAATGTATGTACAGCTATTGAAGAACATATAGACATACAATAGATATAAATTGTCTCCTTTTTTTTTCAGGAAATTACGGATTACAAAGAAGTTCTAATCACTGAAACCGTAAAATAAATCGTAGTGCAAGGGGTTGATGTTTGCTGAAGATCGATGATGTTCGAACTATGATAAGTTCGTTAAGAAAAATCGTATAATAATTTGCCTGGGCTCATTTTAAAGCGTGAAATTTCTATTTTTGATACATCTTTTTAGTGTTCATTTTTCTATGATATTCGTGAACTATACCGGGTCGTGAACCACGAATTGTGACCAGTAGAGATTACTCTGTTATTAGCAGTCCGATCGAAAATGTTTTTATCAGATATAACATGGTTTCAAGAGAGCTTTCACATGATTATAGCAATTTTTTGCAAATACACCTATAATTTTTTTACGCCTATCTGTTAGAGGATTTCAAGGCGAATTCGGTAAGCATCATAACGTAACTTTTACTTTAATTTAAACGATGTTCAAAATGGTGTCTGTCAGCTGCAATAACGAATGTAGGCGAATAAAATAGTGTTTAGCATTAGCACTTTCTATGACCTCTGCACTGATAGCCGAGCGTGCATCTATAATTCTCTGCCGCATATCTTCTGGCGTTGGAGAACTGCTAATAACAGAGTAATCTCTACTGGTCACAATTCGTGGTTCACCCTGTATAATAAAATAACAGACGGATGCTCCCTGGAGCGTAGATTCTCGTCATCAAAAATTGTGCAAATTCAAACGTCCCCAGGAGGATGGGAAATTTTTTTCCATGTATAAATGTCCCACAGATCTGAAGATCGAAGCTTCCCCTTTAAAACGAATTTCTTTTTGTACGATCTTTTTCAGCCGTTCTATTGTTTTTTAAAGATGTGGTGTTTCAAGTATTCGATAAATATTCATATAAATCGTAGGGTGAGACGTTAAGAATTTTTCTCAGGTAGAATGATTCTGTGGGCTCTCCCAAATACAATGGCATATTTTTTTTATAACACGTTTAAACAATTTCTAAAGGAAACCATACACAACGTCATTGTCGACTTGCTTGAATCAAACGTCTTGGGCATTTTGTTTTTTACTTAAAAAACGAAGGGTTTGAGGTAAATTTTCTTTCTTTACGCTGCGTGTAAGAGCGCGCCTCTTTCCATAGGAAGCCATAAGAGAAAGTTAGCGAGGTTTCCGTTTTCCATTAAGAAAGTAAAATAGTTCCGCAAGAGACGAGGTATCGCGAGTTTGTACAAATTTCGAAGTTTCGCACCTCAGGAACGATTCCTCAACGTTAGCCTCGTCCTCGTCTAACCCCCTCCGTTTATACGTTCTCAACATTGTTATCTTTTGTTCCCACGCCTGGCCAGTAATGGGTTGCATCACGTTGACCCGGAAGGCTGTAATTTATAGGCTTATCTGAAGAGATGTGGAATACGAATCGACCTGTTCTTCGTCCTTATTTTTTTTCACTCTTCTCTTTTTCTCTCGCCCTTCCCCGAGAGTTCTATTACCGCGAAGGCAATGATAGATGTTGCCTGTCGTGATATATTTCGCGGAGTAATTGAACGATTGCGGCTGAAGCGTAATCTTGCGGGCTGCGATTCGTAGATTTGTTCGCCGAACCAATGATGGTATTGTAGTTTCGTGGAACGCGCAGATCGATTCTTCCTTTTGGAACGCGATAAGGCCTGCCGTACAAATCTCTTCGGACTGTTTGATCGAACTGTTTATGTTAATATTATGCAGTAGTCGGATGCGATAATGTATATACAAATTGTTTGACGTACAATGGTGTTGTACAGGTGAATCTACAGTGCACTTGATTGGTCATCTTGCTCAATTTATGCTGGATCTCGTATGAACTTTTCAATCCTTTATCGGACGAAATGAATTCGCGGAATGAATTCATAGAAACCAGGGAACATAACTGTCATAAACAAAAAGAAAAAAAGTCATGGAATAACAAGTATTTCATCGACTAAAATCGTATTGGTTACAAATCACGATTATACGTAACCGAACATTTTTTCTCTTGTTGGTAAATGTTATCGTTGTGAGAAACTCATTTCGATCACTTATAACAGTTATCAATGAGAGAATGAACTTCTCTCATTGATAACTGTTATGAGTAGAGTGCGGATTTTATGCATTTATGACAAAAATGGGTAATCACAAGGGGTTTAAAGCAGTGGACATATTAAAAAGATTTAAGGCCACCAGCGTATTGGTTTCAGTTGAATAAAAAGATAATTAAAAGTACAAAGACATTTTTATCTCGCCCCTGTGTCTTGCAATGAATGCAAGTATTTATTATTTTGCATAAAGATAGATCCGCAGTCTAGCGGAAATCAACTTCTCTCATTGATAACTATTATGAGCAATCCAAACAGTTTTTCTTCGTCGATAACATTAATCGAGGAGGATCCAATTTTTTCGACACTAATAACTGTTATTTGTAATCAAAAAGAATTAGTTCTTTGAATTTTTTTCTTTATATTTTGTGTAGATTATCTTAAATTTCAATAATAATCGACTCTTTATTAATGATTTTTATCGTAGAAAATTTTAGAATAACTGTTATTTTTGACCCCTGATAGAAACAATGAACAGGCATTTATGAAGATCGTTTACTCTTACGCTTGAACTGCACACGTGCAAAATACGAAGATCCTTTTTAATTTTACAATATTTATGAGATCCATTAAAAAATGCTGTTGCGAGAGCAACAAAGAAGTTCAACTTCTCGAAGGTCGATATACCTGCGAGGAATATTTCAACCGTAAAAAGCGCATGCGGAACGGGTGCGAACTCACCGCTTATACTATTTTACAACTACTGCAATCCGAAAATTCCGATTCCCTAAACCGACCGAACCCAGACCTATCCAAAAAGAAAAAAAGAAAAAAAGAAAAAAATCATACCAGTGACCACCGAAGACCATGCTGTTACGATAATTCCTGACATTTACCACTCCTCCTTTCAAGGTCCTTCAAACACACCCACGTCCAATTGAAAAATTGCAACAGATCCCCACCCAACCCATCCTCCACCAATCAGTAAAAAACCGAGGTAACGATAGACGTACACGACGAGATAGTCGGGCAGAAAAAAATCGAAAACGCAAAGGTACGAAACGAATTTTTACAGTCATCACGTGAATATACCGTTTACAATAATTGTGGGCACAATGATTTTAACAATGATTTTGTGGTATTATTTCAAAGAAATTACAAAAAATATTACAAAATATTTGTTACATTACAAAATTTCTATTTAATAGGTTACTAAACATTTAAATATTATATGTGGTAATTGGATTAGTTTCGTATGAATAAAATGAAAATATTCCAAGACGGAAGAAAAATTTAGTTTTAGAATGAAAATAGCGCCGAGTGCAAAGTGTTAAACCTGGTCGAAGAACAAGTTTCGTGGAGTATAGTTGATAATTTTATTTGGACCTTGTTTGAGTTTCCAGCGTGCGGAAAAATTTTTATATAATTTTTTCTAATGTATATTTGCACGAGTTTGTTTCTTAATCGAGTTATCCTTTTCATCGGCTGATTTCCTCATTCTTCAGGTCCACTTTCGCCCAGGATTACAGTACGTACTGGGTCGATGTTGAATCGCCAAGTGTCAACGTTAACAAAAGATCCATCGACGTGCTAACCTCCTCGACGCCAGCCAGCACGCTAAGAACAACTACGCCACCTTACTACAGGCCGACCGTCGATTACGAGGTAAGGGTGCCTAGATATGTTCCGACCGCAGATCACGAGGCAAACCTGCTTTCTTTGCCCGATAATTACCGCTGCGATAATCGATCATTAGCATACATGCGATATTAGACCGTCGGATGACGTGGAAGCAGAATGGTAAATTAATATCTGCTGGGAAATGAATTTCTTTTTACACGGTAAATTACTTTTAAAGATGCTGTAAATTATATACAAAAGCATTGGATACAGATGCATTATTTTCAAAATCAGGATTCAAATAATTTTAGCAAATTCTAAAAGTTGTGTACGTTCGTGATTTTCTTTGCAACATATGCGCTCTTCACAGTGTTAATTATTTTTGAAGATCCAATGCGGATCATAAACGGCAATGTTCTTAACGTTTGTTTGTAATATATACACCTTTCACAGTGTTTATTAGTTTTGTAGATTGTGTAGACCAAACAAGAATGCGTTTTAAACATTTTGCAAGTCAGATGTAATTTATGTAACGTTGTGATAACACAATTTTCTCTGAAGAATGTAGTGAAACGAGAAAGAAGGGATTATTTATCGGTACTAGTACATACATTGAAAAATTCGTTCAATATCTTTTTATTAAATTGAAAGTTGAATCTGGAAGAATTTACTGGCCAACATTTCACCCTGTTCACATGTAACTCAAGTAAAGTTGTGATAAGCTCCACCAATTTTTTTTTTTTTTTTTTTTGAAGAGATTAGTGACACGAGAAAGAAGGCATTATTTATCGGTACTAGTACATACATTGAAAAATTCGTTCAATATCCTTTTATTAAATTGTAAGTTGAATCTGGAAGAATTTACTGGTCAACATTTCACCCTGTTCACAAGATTGAAATTCTTCGAGGTTCATTTTCTGCATTTTTATCCTTCATGCACCTCGGGGTGGCCTGGTTTTTGGGATCTCGCCATTACTCGATTTGTTCCATGAAATCAGAACATTTATTACAATTAACCAGGCTATTAGGTCGTAACAAAAATACTTTCGGTTCGTATTGAATACTTTCTTCATGAAAAATTAACATTTAATGTGTCTTAGAGATGAAAAAAAGAAAATGATGAAAATGTTCTCACACTATATTATCAAAGAATTGTGGAATAAATTAGACAATGCTCGAGCATACAGAACGTGATTAAGTGAAGTAGGATTTGCCTTTAAGCCTTAAAGTGTACGATGAGATTTCAACTTGATAAAATAATGTACAACTATAATACTTAAAATTTCCCATCGAAAAGGATCTTCAGAGCACACCGTCCACGTATATAGTAAAATCAGCAAACGTGTGAAGCAATAGCTCAGAAAATATTGTTCCCCCTATCGATTTGCATTCTGAATTAAACATGACCGAGGGTCCGGGCACATAATACTCGTAATTGAGACCGATAAAGCCGCGATTCCATCGGAGCCCACGACAAAAAGGAACAGGAAGGAAGGAAGAGAATAGAATAAAGGAATTCCGCGAATTATTTTTAACGTTATTTTTACGAGCTCCATCACCGGGAGTAGATGGAGAAATTCGATAGAGGGTGTAGGTTCATTTACGAATTGAATGTATGTTCGCGTTTTAACGAACATCGTTAGTGCACGATGTATTGTACATGTGTGGTGGTTACACGCGATGCAGTTAACCATGTACATTTCTGCTGAAAATACGGACAGTTGAAATTTCCCGAAAATCCATGACACACGTTTGTTTCATTCACGTTGTTTTCAATGTATCAATTCTATGTTATATTAATTCCTGCTTCCCACATTCTACATGAAAATATTTTTCAGTTCAAAATGACAGGTTGCAAATATTTGGATATCGAGATCACAAAGTTGTTTTGAAGGGGAATTATTCAATAAATCTATTTCCTTGAATATGTACAATAACAATTGAATAGCTGTAGTTTGGCGATAATGATTTTGAATTTTTCGAGTAGAAGTGTATGCAGAAAACACTTAATTCCGTGCACGAGATACACTCTCCGGGTTTACGGTTTATGTATATAGAATACTTTCGCCCGTACACTTTCCTATCCGTACGATCCGACAACGCCCGTGATTTTTCCCGGTGTCATCGGCCCCGATCGCGATTTTACCTTCGCCGGATTTTATCACAGCCAGAAAACAATGCGGCTCGCGGGCACAGACGTCCCGGTTTTGTTTTACCCACGGTGTTTCATAATCGTTAACGGGGGAGACTGCGCTGATTCGGCCGCGATCTATGCTGAAAATTCGCGATCCACGGCTATCGAAGATTTCAGCCGCGATGAATATTTATTGCGCCGTGTTTCTGACGCCAGTTTATTTTCTCTCCGCGGACCTGTGCTCGGTCGTATGCTGGCCGAAAAATCGTGCGGAATTTATTTTGCAAATTTCGTTTCCGAAATAATGATTGATAGTTCTAGTATAATTAAGACATGTGTGTAGCACAATTTACAGTGTCGTTTTCGGAAAAATTTTCAATGCTGCCTTTGGAAGAAAAGAAGCTTTAGGTGTGCAGAATTCAGCTTGACTGACCGCGCACTTGCTGCTCAATGTATTTTATTTTATTTTACAAAATAATGATTGATTTTCCAATTTGATCATGATGTATTAACAGATTGCATTCAGTTCGTCCGGTTTCCTCGAGAAACACGAACGCAACGCGTGTTTTCCCAGTCACTCGGCATAATTAATACAAAAACCGACGCATTTTTGCGCAACCACAGTCCGCAATTACTGCCGCAATTACCCGAGCGCATACAGAACGATATTACCCGCGGTCGAATGTAAATAAAAAGCGTAAAAGTATGGGTACCAGTACGAGCAACAACTGGTACCCAACTGTAATTATTCTGTTTCGCGAAGTGTGTCTAAGTTGAAGGTTGTTCATCATGCTCGGTACCTTCCTGCCGAGAGACAACGGGCCGGCCTCCCCGTCGCGTCGTTCCTCGTCAACTGCAATTAACCATTCAGGGAAGATAACTAGCCCGCCTAATCGAATGCGCGGGACGCCTTTGCGAATCTGTCCACTTCCGTACAATTTTGAAATGCTGCATATCATTAACATTCTTTACGGTTTAAATCTTTATGGTTCTCGCTACTTCTATCTGCGCTCTGCAACAAAACGTCCATTCTTAACACAAGATACCCATCTCAAAATTCCTATAAAGTAAAAGCAACTTAATCATTGAAATCGAAACTAGAAAGTTAAAATTGAACACGAACTGTAAGCCTTTCCCATTATAATGACCCTGAATGAATTTATTCGAGTAACAATCAACACGATTTTTCAATGGCAGAAATCCTTGACTGCGGATGTTTAGTCATGACAAAAATGAATAGTTGCGATTTGACTCGGTCAGTAGACAAATTAAGAGAAAATCAAGACGATTATGAAAAGAAGAACGAAGCTTCTATTCGACTTCTGTTTCCTTTGCAATTGATGTGAACAATTTTTATTTTTGCATAAAGATCCGCAGTCTTGTAATGCCATTAGAATATTCTCTTCGGTTGAATTTTATAGAGAAATATTTATAGGAAGAACACGTAAAAGTCTTATCGATTGCTCGCACGTTCAAAAATGATTTAATTATGTCTCGGTACATTTTTTTCCACAACAAACTTCTTCGAATATAATTCACCGGGTTTAAAAGGGCGTGTTTCCATTGCTCGCGAGAGTCGATGGAAGAAAAGCAGCTGCGGGCCCTCGAATAAATTCCAGGAAATCAATTTGGCAGTCGATCCGTCTTAATGGAAAGAGTTGGCAGCGGTATACATCATCATTCACCGTGTTACATTTATTGTCGGACATAAATCAGCCGACGGAAAGTTCCGCGGGTCTTCCGAAAGATTTATTTTCATCCAAAATATCAAGATATTTCCATCTGGAAGAAATCCGATTCCGTGATCTATACACTTTATACACTAACAGTGTACATACAGTGTGTATTCGCGCGCGCGCGCGCGTGTGTGTGTGTGTGTGTGTATGCGTGTGTGTGTGTGCGTGCGTGCGTGCGTGCGTGCGTGCGCGCGCGCGCGCACCTGTCTGTATAACCAGCGTGGAGCAGTTTAATGGAGTAGTTCAGACCTACTCTGGAAACTCCTCAATAAAGTTTCCGAGTAAGAAACCGAGAGAGAGAGAGAGAGAGAGAGAGAGAGAGAGAGAGAGAGAGAGAGAGAGAGAGAGAGAGAGAGAGAGAGAGAGAGAGAGAGAGAGAGATTCGCGCATTGCCTTCCCTGACGATGAGCTTGTTTCGAAAGTGCAGCGGTTCATGAGGACGATACGCAAAAAAGACGTCGACCTGTATCTTTTCATTCGTCGAGCGTCACTCTGGCACGACTGCAAACGATACCACACCGGTGAAACGTTCACCCAGGGCAGTGTCGTTGCGAACGTCATTGCCAGACTATTTCACCTATTTTGTATTTTTATTCTATTATTTTTCTACTTTTATTTTATATTATATTACGTGCTATGAGTGTTATTTTCAAAAAAGTGAACAAACCAACAATAAATAACCAAAACTTCGTAGTAAGCTTCACATTTTATCTTTTGTTCATTTTTTTATTCATCTTGATTTACATTTTTATATTTTAGTTTTTATTTTATCCCTTGAATATTCATTCCCAAAATGTCAAGACGTTTGAAGAGTGTAAATTTATTATTAGAGAAAACAAATAATATTGATGAAGTGTGTTCCGAAGATGATCAGGAAATTTTTGATATTGAAAATGACAATGCGGAAAATTATGATCTATTTGAGACCGACTCGAACACCGATGAGGACGAAGAGAATGTTTCGAACGTACGTAGAGGACGAAAGAGAAGGAGATTTTTAGTTAGTTCCGATAGTGAGAATGGGGAAGAGGTAATCGAAACTGCTGTAGACGGAACTGTTTGGCAAGAAGTAAAAGAAGGGTCTAATCCTGGAAGAGCACCTATTCATAATATTTTTAGGGGAACATCAGGCCCAATAGGGTATAGTAAACGAAATATTATGCGGTGAAAACGAATAAAATGTACATTGTATACTCCTAAATGGAAGAAATTATATTTTTATACTGACAAATTGGCTATTATCTTCATTCTATATTAAAAAATATAAGTTGTGCTAAAGAGACCGGTCATTTGACCGGTCGCGGTAGGAATAGGTATACGTGAAGTGTCGGTAGGAATAGTGTTAATTGTCTGCAATTGAAATAGTAGCATTTTATATATTTAATATATTTTATATATTTTATATTTTTGTTAAACAGTAATATGCAATACATGATACAATATGCAGAAATTATGTAACTGGGGAAATTATGTTACGAGGCGCTACAGTAAATTATCGTTGTAGTGCTTCATTGCCAATCTCACGTTACGAAGTGTCCAAGTGAACCTCACCTCACACCACCGCGGTGAGTGGCCGAATCTCGAGAGCCGTCGCGGCCACCACATTTCTATATCGGTGTGAGACCAGAAGACCACTACTAATCCAATTACAAAACTTCTTTATCTTTCGTTATTTTTTTATGAAACTTTCACCAACATATTCGTGGCATTTTTCTGATTAAAATAAAACCAAATATGATATCATTCCGATGATATTTACGTGTGTAATGAACGATGGAATTTACTTCCTATAACAATTACATTAACGGAAAATTATTGTAAATGTGATCCGAATTATATTTCGTTTGATATCATTTTAATCAGAATAATGCCACAAATATATTGGTGAAAGTCTCATAAAAAAATAATTAATAGTAAAGAAGTTAAATTTTTCATTCGAAGGGCTGCGCTGACGCGGGCTTTGATCTGTGCCGACGGTCGCGACTCTTCGCGGCTCTTCACGTCATTTCATATTGTACGATCTAACTCTTTCATATTACAATGCATGTAAGCACGCAATCTTTTCTGTCGCAACCTCGCTCGCGTTCGTCTTCTAAAGACAAATTTCTATACATTATAAAAACTATTAGGACCTTGAATAAGTTCTCGCTGTTTCTTCAAAGACGGCAGTAGCAGTACCCCGTTCGTGGAATTTCGAATGGTAACACACATGCAAGGCAGTAGTGTATTTTAAAAAATACAAAAAATTTAAATTTCAGTGTATTTTAGTTCACTTTAGTGTAAACAAAGTAATTTTTTCTTAGTTCTGAAAATGTCTAGTTTTGTGCGAAATAAAGTGTATTTGCGGGGAATTTTATTGCACTACTTTATTCAAAAGAAATCTGCAGCTGAAGCACATAGAATTCTTGTTGAGACTTATGGTGACAATGCTTTGTCGGATACGACATGCAGAGACTGGTTTCGACGCTTCAAAAATAATGATTTTGAACTTGAGGATAAAGAACGTTCTGACGCACCGAAAAAATTTGAAGACGAAAAGTTGGAGGAATTACTCGATCAAGATCGATGTCAGACGCTAGCAGAACTTGGAAAAACATTACATTTTAAGTCGAGCCTTAAGAGAAAAACGGCCGCTATACGAGTAGAGACACGACAAAGTGATTTTGCTACATGACAACGCTCGGCCTAATGTTGCAAAACCAGTGAAAACCTACCTGGAAACGCTTCAATGGGAAGTTCTACCCCATCCGCCGTATTCACCTGACATAGCCCCTTCTGATTTTCACCTATTCCGTTCGATGGCACATGGCCTAGCTGACCAGCGCTTTCATTCTTATGAAGAAGCTAAAAAATCGATCGATTCTTGGATAGCCTCAAAAGACATGTCGTTTTTCCGACGCGAAATTCATATACTGCCAGAAAGATGGGAGAAAGTGGTCGGTAGTGATGGGCAATACTTTGAATGAAATGTTTTTGTTCCTTATAATTTAAATGAAGCGTTTATTTTGTAAAAGAAACAGCGAGAACTTATTCAAGGTCCTAATAGTTTGCTTAAAAATTGTTTAAATAACAAATATCAATAAATAACTGCTTAAATAGTAGTAAATATATAAGTAAATATATAATATCAATATTATTAGTAAATATATAAGGCCGAATACAATACAGAATACAGATCTTTTATTTAATAATACGTCATTTCATGTTATACGATCTAACTCTTTCATATTACAATGTATGTAAGCACGCAATCTTTTCTGTCGCAACCTCGCTCGCGTTCGTCTTCTAAAGACAAATTTCTATACGTTATAAAAACTAATTCGTTTAAAAATTGTTTAAATAACAAATATCAATAAACAACTACTTAAATAGTAGTAAATATATAAGTAAATATCTAATATCAATATTATTAGTAAATATATAAGGCCGAATACAATACAGAATACAGATCTTTTATTTAATAATACGTCATTTCATGTTATACGATCTAACTCTTTCATATTACAATGTATGTAAGCACGCAATCTTTTCTGTCACAACCTCGCTCGCGTTCGTCTTCTAAAGACAAGTTTCTATACGTTATAAAAACTAATTCGTTAAAAAATTGTTTAAATAACAAATATCAATAAATAACTAGTTAAATAGTAGTAAATATATAAGTAAATATATAATATTAATATTATTAGCAAATATATAAGGCGGAATAGAATACAGAATCTTTGAATCTTTTTTTCGATCTTTTGCTACATAATGCACATATGATTTATATAACACAATATAATATTTATATAATAATTATTGTCCAAAGCAATGTAGTTAATTAATAATAGGAACAAAATGATGTCATCCTATAACTATAACATTATAGTTCCGTAGAATGAATTTATTCGCGTATATATAACATTTATGAAGCATTTATGATTTCGAAGCACCACTAGAAAGCTTTGTGGCATTATTTCACATTATATGTTACATTACATTACGAAATTTGTATTAAATAGGAGCACCACTAGAAATGCTTGTGGCATTATTTCACATTACACGTTACATTACATTAAAAAATTTGTATTAAATAGAAGCACCACTAGAAATGCTTGTGGCATTATTTCACATTACACGTTACGTTACATTAAAAGATTTGTATTAAATAGATGACATTAAACATTTGAATATTGAAGATCAGGCGAGCTGCACTGGTATCACTGAGTTCTTGCCTATTTCGGGCACTCGTTGCGACGGTGCCCTTGTCGGCCGCAACGCCAACACTCGTCAGGCGGGATCATGTATGGATCCCGCCGCCAGTAACCAATCCGCTGATCGGGCCCAATCGTTGATTTCCACGGTTGACTCTTCTGAGCGATGCTACTGCTTTGGAATTCCGGCTTGCCGGAAATGAACTTTGGAACTTCCATTTGTCGCACGGTGGCGATAACTACATTTTTTGCTCGAGACATTGTTTCTTCTAAACCTTGTTGCAGTTGTTTAAAATAATCCATAAGTTGTTGCATCTTTTCCAGCACGTTCTGCATCTCTTGTATCAGTTGTGTTTGCCGTTCCTTCGACATGGTGGACGTCATCTGCAAGAGTAATTAGACTAGATAATTTCTCGCGTACGCGGAAGGGTCCGCTATATTTGGGACAGAGTTTGGCGGCGATATTCTGGGCGGTAGAGGATAAAACGCGTTGGCGCCGCAAAACCAAATCTCCAACCGCGAAAGACGCTTCTCTACGGGACCTCATACGCGGTCGGTCGCCGCGTATAAAAAAATAACAAAAAGGAGTAAATACGACACGAATAACACGAATAAAACGTAATAAGGGTGACGACGTTGTACACGGGATCGCACGCACGGAACAATTACCGGAACATACCAAATCCATAAAAAATATAATACAATTCGGACAAAATAACACTGTCAACACTGTAAACAATTTAACACTGTCGAGAATTGGTTCGCTATAATTAGCTTCCCCTCGAGAAGCTCGCTCGGAAAAAGCTAAACGCACTGAGTGTTGTCGCGAGCGTGTCCCCCGTTTTCGCCGATTTCGCCGATTTCGCCGGTGAATTGCAATCGTTACCGCTCTGCTTAACGCGCGTCGCGCCGCCGACTTTCACGATATTACGCTCCCGACGGACGATCCACGAGCTTGCGAAACCCCGAGGGTACGGACGGGTTCGCCGTCGACCGTCCTCGTCGTTCTCCGAATACAATTCCGCGAACAAACTCGCGAGAAATATTCTAACCAAGGATCATTGCGAGGGCTTACCGTGGGGTTGCCCTCGCGATTCTGTATCGCCCGATGGTTTGAACAATCCGCACAGTATAACACCCAGCACACGTTCCGGGAAACTCGACTGCCCTGACGATACTTCCAGGAAGGTGTTCAATCTTCTACTGCCAATCTGGCGGCAAGCTAACACAAGAGGAAGCCTTTGGGTCCACGCTATCCCCACTCTTGGTCCTAGTGCAGCTTTCCCGTAATTGGACGAGTTATGCACTCGAAAATCGTAGAAGGCTGGACCATGCCCAGACCATACGCGAAAAGCGTCTCGGCTGCGCTTCGCGACCGGGGAAAAGGGGCAGGTCTCCGATCCCCCCTGATACGGGGGCGCCTACACCACCCTCGCCGAGGCCCGCGAGGCCGTCAAGTGGCTAGGTGAGCCTGCGGCCAGAACCGCGAAAAAGGGGTGTCGGGTGGTCGAGAGAGGGTTCCCGATATATATCTACATAGCTGGATACGGTGATGTCGTTAGCACGTATGAAACTTGTCGGGCTTGGCACGCGCGAAATTCATTGAAATTGGGTCTTCTATTGATCCGTCGCAATATTCGCTCTAACGTTATTGCAGACAGTCCGGTCCCTTCGCTTTGTCGTTCGGAGCGATAAAGGGACGATGCAAAAATTGGCAACGTCACAATCAATACAATAAAAATGGTAATTTTAACGATATCAGAAATACCTTTTCCAACAGCAATTTTTGCAAAATAATCCATAAAAATCTATATCTCTACAAAAATGTTTACTCCAGTAAAAATACGCGTTTGCAAAATTAATTGATCTTCGCACACAACTCGATTATCTGAAAATTAATTCACTGTTTCATTATGGATAGAAACATGTCAATTTCTAGCAGATTTAGCAAAAGCATCGGAGTTCATTGTCCCGTGCTAATTACCACGGATCCGGCACCGAGACACTTGCTCAATCCGAGGCTTTTTGCAACGATCATGCTAATTGAATTTACGGGATTAAAGCGTACGCGTTGCCGGTCGTAGTAACCGTGATTTCCATAACTTGTAAGCCACCGATTATTTAATCCTTTCTGTCTGACGCAGGGCGATGACAGCGTAGCCGAGTGTGCCAACGAAGGAGGAGAAATTACGTTGCACATGTCTTGGAACTCCGGCAAACAGAATACGCGGCAGCCAATGGTATTTACCGCAATACTTGCGTTTGCACGCCGTTCGCAATGCTGCGAAACGCTCCCCGGGACACGTTTGTACCGTTACGCGATATAACGATCCGTCAAAACAACGAGCTCGGTTACAACACCGCAACGAACAATTAATTGAAAATTGTTCGATTTGTAATTGGAACGGTTAAAACTCCCATGCTTTCGAGAGGATGCGATCAACGTTGATTTCATCGTGAATTTTTATATAGTTTGATGTATTTTGATATCTCTGATCCACCAGAGAGGTCCTCCAATTAATCCAATTCTTGGCGAATATATAGATTCTATTCAATAGTTTATCTATTTAAATTCTTTAGATGTTTTAAGTGCTTGGAATAATTAAAAATTGAAAATGATCTCGATTTTCTAATATTCTGTGACACGCAGGTGCTTTCAGATCAGATAAATGAATAGTTCAGATTATAACGAATATTTAGTTAGTTTTTAATAGGAAAATGAGCGAGTCTCTTCATCGTCGATCGATCTCATCTTTCTCTTACGGTATGGTCGAGATGAATTGAAAAATGGCGAGTCGAACGAGGAATAAATTAGTGACAGCATCGGCAGTGTCCACAGCAAGTAGAAACAACGATGGCGAAATATATTAGCGAGATTTTATTCAATAGCACGGGTGCCCGATGAATATTTAAACACAATTTCCTTCTAAATGCTGTCGCGTCTGCAGAAACCTCCTCTTGCTTTGTAGTCTTAATTTTGTGTGCTCTCCAGAACCGTTGTATATACCTAGAATTACAATGTAGTAGCTCCTTTCTACCTGCAATCACCAGGTTCATGGCGAATAAACGATAATTTGATATGCGTAAAATTACCGTTGCCAATATTAATTAAACTCCATTTTCCTGGTTTACATTTCGAACCGTGCATTTCGATTTATTGAATTCGAAGAGTTAAATTATATTCTATTTCTTTTTCAAATTGCGGCTAAGAGAAATCGATACAAATTTTTCTGGGTGTTTGATATCAGCTCTCAATTTCTTCGAGCTATAGAATTTTCAAAGATTATAGCCGTTAAAAATGGCCAGAAATGATGGATGACAAAATCCCGAAAAATCATGGCCAATGGAAATCGTTTAAAACATTTTTCCGAGTACTTGATAATGGACTTTGATTGAAGCTAATTAGCTGAACGGTTTTTGCGGCCTGCAGAGAGGAAAAGGCTTCTGCTTTGATATTGAGAGCAACATGAGGCGAGCATGCGAGCCGGCGAATTTAATACGATCTCGATTTAATGAATCCTGCGGTGATTGGCGACTTTCGCTCGCGTGTAACATTGTTACCGATCAATCCTCCATGGGAACGATTGCGTGGGGCCGCGGTTTTGTAAGAAACACCGTCGCGACCTTGCTCTTATTTCCGATCTCCTTTACAGCAGGAAGGAGCCGTTCTGCTGGAGTCAAGCTCCATCAAGGACGATGTGATCTTTTGTGCATTTTGGAGACAGAAAACAACGGTCGTTCAGGGTCGGGAATACGACCTCGTCAGCACACCGTACAATCTTCTGGTAGCTGCTGGCAAGACTCTGAAAAGTATGCATTTATCCCCTTTCAATATCCATCGTCATTCGCATTATCATTATTGTTCGTCTCAATTGAAATTCTCAGGATTTATTAGCTCATTGGACACCTGAAGGCTTTACTCAATTTTTATGCCATACATTCTTCAATTACATTTTGATGGGTGGTTATTGATTTAGGCACTGATAATGAAATATAAATGCAATACGGACTCTATGCAATTGGAACTCTATACCACTGGGGATTTAGTTGTAATTGAGACACTATGTAATTAGGACTCTATGAAATGGGGACGATATGCAATTGTGAATCCACTCAGTGGGGGCTCTATAAAATTGGGACCCTACAAAATTAGGATTTAATGCAACTGGGACCCTATGAAATCGGGACTTGTAATGGGGGCTATGCAAGGAGGACTTGCAATTCTTTGCAATTCAACTTGAAAATTCTGTAGAATATCGTGTTTTTGGTAGTTGAATCTTTCTTCGGGGAACAAAAATGTCTGATGCACGTGTGAATTTTTAGGTAACGGCGTTGGTTTCCATGACACGGCTTTCGACGCGACCGGCGGTGCGAAATTATTGTCGGACGTGGGAGGTTTCAAAACAGCGAGCAACGTGAAGATTCGTGTGCACGGCGCACTAATGCTAGCTTCTTGGATCGGCACAGCTTCGATCGGGATCCTGCTGTCTAGATACTATAGGCAGACGTGGGTCGGCTCGCAGTTGTGCGGGAAGGACCATTGGTTCGCCGTAGGTATCCAATTTTTCCTCTGACCGGGATCAGACGGGTTCAGGGAACGGGTCCAGACGGTTCCGGCGACCGTGGATCTGGATAAGCGTGTATTCATATTTTCCCGAGACGAACACTAGTACCGATACTATCACGTTTTCTATATTCGTACGCACCCGTATCAAGTGTAGCAAGGCCACTTGAGAGAAACACGAGATGCATGCGTCGAACGCTAAGAGCCGCACACGGCGGGTGTTCGTTACCGAACACCCGAACAGTTTACACCCCCCCCCCCCTCTACACCATCAGGAATGCCGATGCATCCGCCGAGAGCTGGGGGATAGATATTGATCTCTGTCGATGCTGTCCGGCCGTCAAGTGCCACGATGGCATCCGAACGGTATCCACATTGTTTTCAATGTTGCAATGTTAAACGTCCCTTTCGCTTCGGCAATCCAGTACGCTGAAGCGACGTCACCGAACGGAAGCATGCGGCAGAAAGTGCCTATGCTTCATAAAACAATTATTGCTCTAATATAGCACGTATTCTTTATATTTTTAAAATGAAAAGATTTTTTACAATATCATATTAATTACTTATATACTTCACAAATTAATTTTCGCATTGTTAAATTATATCTTATATCGTGTAAGTGATTGTAAGTCAAAACTCCGGAGAACAAGTTTAAAATGATTAGAATTCATTGGTTGCAAGGTGTGTTCGAAAGGTGGTGGGAATAGTGGAAAATTGGAAAGGTGGAAGTGTACGTACAACATTTGGATCGCAAGCATCTACGGTTATAAATCTTAGTACGCTAACGGTGTACAAGGTTCAACATGTGCTGCTTTTAGCTGGCTTAAAAATGACGAAATTGGTAGGTACATTCGGAAGGATTTTTGATTTATGACGTCCGTGGTCGGTACGTCGTCGTCGTCGTCGATAGGGATTTTTATACCTGGCCTTGGTCACGCGCTTGTCGCGTCGTAACCTAAGGTCTTACCACGCAACAAAAACAAAAAAAAAAACCATTTTAATTTCGCCATTTTTAGAGTGGGGAGCCACCAGTTTTTGGGGAGTCTATCGTTAGGCCTATGCTCATCTCAGCCGCACCCGTAGTCCCGGTGTTTTCGCTTCGACGTCACACGCTACATAGTATGTGTAACCGCTGTAGCCAATATTTCGACTGTAACCGAAATTACGTGTGAAGCGAGACCTGCCCCTTGCACTCTGATCCAATGACACAACGAGACCGAGGCAGTGAAGCACCAGCGTGCGTCCTTTCCTGTCGTACTCGAGTGGCTACGTTTTCGTCTACTGCCTCGTTTCATTGGACAAGAGATCGATACGCCATCGCATTCCTGTCACGGAAACTTCCATCCGATTCTTCGACAACTGTCGTAAGACAAAACTTACATGGCATGATCATGGAATTCACATGGCATGATCGCCTTCCTAATGTGGATACTTCCTTAAAAACAAAAAAAAAAAAAGAAAACAAACAACTATTCCCGTTTTTACAATATATGCATAATTTACGTTAACATATAAGAATGTAATTTTCGACAACCCGGCACTTGGACCTAGAGTCAGCCCGTACGTAAAACCGTCCGGTTCCGGTAAATGCGAATAGACCCTAACACGGCGCCGTCTTGTAGAATGGGTCGATGGTTGCTTGGGTCCGTGACTTCATGATTCCCTGGGATCAGGGTTCATCGCGGCAACGACGTACAGAAGGCCCTGGCTGATAATTACGGACGGGATCATGTTGAATATGTACCAAACCGAGGCGGTTTCTATCCTAGAGTTTCGTTTCACGCTACTTAGGAGCTCGAATAGTTGAATGGTTCAACGACAGCTGCTATTCGTGTGATGGGATAGATTTCTATCCATGGTCCATGGGTAGCCTAGAACCCTTGGGAGTTTGTGGTTGGAAATGTGTGGAGCATCGAGGAACATTTCAGTTCGCAACGAAACGATCATTGTACGTTCCATGCAACGTCTACCACAACATTTAATTAATTAATATCCAGCAAATTTCGGACGATATTTCATCCTAACTGCCTGTCCGTCCATGTCCGAGCCCTTTCTGAATTTACTCGATGCACAAAATAGGATCTCGAGCGATAATGCCCGTGCATTTTCTCGATCCGTAAATGGACGGGCGTTTGCCAATTTAAACGCATCCAAACGAATAACCATTACTCCCGTATAATCAGATTTCAATTGGGGAATTTCGACAGAGTGGCCACCGCTGTTTATTGAACGGTGTGCACCCCATTGGTAAATTATGGTGCTTGAATTTGATAATTTTCTGTCTCTCTCTTTCCGTCTGCACGTGACAGCGAGATCATCGCATTTGTTTCAATAATTAAAGATTCTCGTGATTGGAGGCTGCGGGCTCTGTTTGTTTTACTTTTCCCGAGGTGCAGCGCGATGTTTGAAGAACTCGAGGGTGTACAAGCGTGCCTGAGGAACACTTAAGCTTGGCTGATGTCCAAGGATAACATCAAGCTTATCTTTGATACTTTAGGGACACTTATGCTGTAACAGCGTTCGAAGCACCGTTACGATCTTTTACTGGATGCCCGCGGGAAACTGATGTTTTCGGTGACCTCGATTTCTGTTAATCTTTCCTCTTCCCGAGCGTTTATCTGTGAAAATTGAAAATTTCTTTTTCCAAGCTCGATTCTCATCAAAGATACGATCGCGATGCACATTTCAACTGTTATCTATTTTTTGTTGTGCTAAACAATGACTTATCAATCGCTGTACCCAAATTTTACTGTTTATTTTCTCAGTGATTAATACTGCGAGTTTCATGTCCTGACTCCTTTCTCAATTTTAACCTCCATTAAAATGCTATAAAATGGCAAAAAAAAAAAAAAAAAGAAAGAAAAAAGAAAAGAAATCGTATATCAAAATTTGAGCTATCGTTGGACTTCATTTTTCAAATCCACAGTGGTTTCAACCACGAAACAAATTTTTGTACGCTCCATAGAAAAATATCAATCCAAACTTGCAGAAAATTTTCAAGAGAAACGAATCTCCATTCTAATCCCTCTTCTGTCGACAAAAGCATCTGTTCACAAAGGAACTTTAGAGAGAAGACAGTATAGACTTGACTCTTCACAACGAGCCCTAAGTAGATCATTCTTCGATGTTCTCCTCGAATGTTACAGCACGTCGAACACGTCGAAACTGTCGTCTAAAAGCGAATCTTCAATTCAAGTAGCTTAAATGGTAATCGATGCTTATTTTCGTGCAGCGATTGCAATATTGGACGGTAAAAATGCTGAGCAGAAACAACCGTGGATGTGTCAGTGCTCGTTCTCACCTGTTACCTATCAGCTTAAATCGTTTCTATTTCTAGTGGCATCGATTCTTCATGATCCTCACGTGGTCAATGACAATCGCCGCGTTCGTGATAATATTCGTCGAGTTAGGCGAATGGAGTTCGGAGATGATCCACGCGTCCCTGGGCCTGGCTACGACGATTTTGGCTTTCGTTCAACCGTTTATGGCAGCCATGAGACCTCATCCAGGCGCCCCAAGGAGGCCCCTTTTCAATTGGGCGCACTGGTTCGTTGGGAATGCGGCGCAGATTTGCGGCAGTAAGTTCTGTTCTGATATCAAGTCCCGTTTCGTATTATTTCTATCCGCCTTCTTTTTTTTACTCTACCTTTCTCTATCTTACTCTTTCTATTTCACCCTTCTTTTTGTTTTCGCTTCCTACTATCCACCGTTTCACCGGACAATGGGTTGACCGCTACATTGAAATTCCTTTCACAGTAATCGCAATTTTCTTCGCGGTCCGACTGAACAAGGCCAAACTCCCGGAATGGGTCGACTGGATTCTGGTCGCCTACGTGGTATTCCATATTCTGACTCACCTCATCCTCACGGTAAGGGCGATATTTGATATTTATAAAGCAGAGAGCCAATTCTGCCACTCGCACTGTGGCACAATTTTGTAAATTCTGTCATCCGCGCAATGTGCGGTGCCGATAGGAACGGTAACCAGAGGGCTTCTGTAATTTTGTCGGAATTGCCACCAACCAAAAGTTCATATTCAATCTATTTGAAATCGTTAAATGATAAATTTCACTCTTTCATCCGGAGAACGGGGATGGGTCAAATGCCCAATGGCTCCAGGAAATAAATTTTCTGATTTTTGTGAAATTGGCGAATATTTTCACTGTTATCATTTCGTAAAAAGCAATCGTACGGCATAAAAGTTGGACTCGTTTTAAAGCTTGAAGCTTGTATTTTAACGTGCAATTATTAATTTTCTCCTAAGATTAAGGAGAAAGTAGATGATTATGTTTTAATTATATTCTTTCTCCTTAGTTTCTCAACTGGTAGAAAATGCAAAAAAATCTTAGCACAAAATGAGTGACAGAATCTGAAAGTAGAGGCTTCAACCTTCAAAACGAGCCCAGGTTCATACCAATATGATTATTTTTTACGAAATTACAACACTTTGAAGCTTCGCCAATTTCACAAAAACCGAGCCTTTGTACAAACCACGTAATTTACTTTTGAAATAATCGAGTGCTTAAAACACCGGTTTCTGACCTTTGAATTGTACACCGGACATAATTATTGTAGATTTCATTTGATTCGTTTGATAATGTTATTTATTTTGGTACGAACTCGTTTAACTCTTATTTTATTTGGTAATTATGAGGTTCCTTTGTGTTGTCGTTAAATCGAAGTCGACTGCGACGCACTGTGGACTGGAAAACCGCGTTTTACCGCGAAAATATAACTAAAAAGTATCCGGATATAATTAATCGAGCTCGATTCATTAAAAGTCTTCAAATTCATTAAAAGTACTTCATCGTTTGTGCTGAGAAAGACCGACATTCAAAATATATTTTCATATTATTCAGTAGGAGGTATATCCAGTTTCCTGCAATTTTCCATTTTTCTGCAGTAAAAAATTCTTCATTATCAATATTTCTCCGCTTCATTTGGAGCTTCCGCTTTCATTGCACAATTATCTGAAGGCAATAAAAGAGTCAAACATTTACATTTTGAAGCTTCCAATTGGTGGGGTTTTATAGAAAAATTTTATTCCGCACTTTTGTGCAGAATCTTGTGTGCTGTGTAATGTCTTTGTACTTGTTCTTCTAGCATTGCTAGCTGACCGTGGAAACATTAGCGGGTCCATGTGCAAAATAAGAACGGTCTACATTGATTGCAAGAAATTCTACTTCCCTTTAATAATCTTAATAAATCGAAGATAATATATTGGCATTCTTAAATTCTTTAGTCGTTTTAATTTTTTAAATTGCATCACCTCGGCTTTGTTCTAAGTGCATAAAATCAACAATTTATTCAGTAGGTCTACATTTTTTCTACAAAATTTTCGCCACGGTTTCGAATCATAGATGAGATTAGAAAGGCACTCCTGCATTTGCAATTTCAATACTTGCAACGTATTGGGTCGATGCATATTCACGTTCCCGTCGCTTGTGTGTTCTAACATAAACTTTAACAAATTGAGTGCCAGCTGAGCAGCCTGAGAAATTCTATGAACTGAAAGTAATTTCTTAAAAAAAAAAAAAAAAAATAAAAATATGTGATAGCGAAGGTACTCTCTCATTCCACTTGCACTGTGTACATCCTAATCAAATTTGCTACACTCGAATAACACCGAAATCTCATTTATAAACTCGGACAAATAATTCTGTCTCCCATTTCTGTCAGACGTGGCACTCTGACAGACTGAACAGAAACAGAAATTGATTGTCAAGATAAAATTTCGCTTAAACTACAAAGGACAGTGGAGATGCTTCGGAGCAATAGCTCGCAGATATCTGCATGGTTGCGGTTCGCGATTTCTCAGCGATTCGCGGAACGTTTCTATAACGAAGGGAATCGATACATGTGTTATAGTTCGTCGGCTGCGCCTCTGACAGGCAAGCCAGTCAGAGGGTGAATTCGTTCCCGATGAAAGACATGCACTCCCGCGGCTCGATGGTCCATCCGGATGCCAGACAGGATGCTCCTGTAAGTTCTCCTATCGAGGATCCTTCTTCTTAGCGAGGAGGATCCTCGACGAAATTTTTACACAAGCTGTTTTTCTCATTTCGCATTCTGTCCGACAGCACTCGGGGATCAGGAAATTCGTCTTCGGCGTGTACTTCGTGGTGATCACTCTCTTCTCCGTGGCCCTCATCGTCATCACTGTGCTGGCCCCCATAGAAGACACCTGGGTGACCTTCACGAACACCATTAAAAACTATTAAGCCTGCTGTACTCGAAACGATATACTGTGCAAGGACTCTGTTGCTTTATTCGCGAATTATTAGGTTGATTTGTAAGCAACTTGAATGGAATCATCGTCACAATATTGTTAACTATAGAAGACATCTGGGTCACCTTCACGAACACCATTAAAAGTTAAGATGGCTTCTCTAGAGGAGTATAAACGATTGCATAAGAACCACTATCGGTCAACTATCAGATTGATTCATGAATAATTTCAATAGAATCGTCCTCAAAGTGTTAGTCCTCGTAGAGGACTTTCGAGTGACCTTCGGAGACCCTATACAAAATTATGGATATTCCTCTAGAGGACTATCGACCCACGTACTATATGGAAACGGTAGAGTACAGTGTTCGAGGAAAATTGATACTCGAATACTATACAAACTATTATCTTAAACGATAAACAATTTCGCAGAATCGTCATCGTTTCCGTAGAGGACTCCCGGGACACTTTCGCGACCGCATTAAAAATTACTAAACCGCCACTGGACGACTATAAACGTAATATATGGAAACCGCAGAGTATCGTGTTCGATGTTAGGTAAAAGTGGACTCTTCGAGACCTCAAGTTTCGAATTGTTCCGTGCATTGTATCCTCGGGTGACTGTTTACATGTAAATCAACTCGCTAGCGACGTAAATCGCCCTTTATGGGACTATATCGAGAGTGTGATTTGTTTGACAATATTGTTTGACTACTCCGAATGCTAATATAGCATACTGGGAACAGCTGAAATAGGGACCAATACGTATTAATGAACAAGTAGCTAACAGCATGTAGCTACCGCGAGAATATAGGTATATAAAATATAAATATATATATATATATATGTATGTATGTATGTATGTATGTATGTATGTATGTATGTAATTGTTATGTACCTAGAACCGCAGGAAATAACGCAACAACAAAACCACGTTCCGTCGGTTCGTTTTAAAAACAGAGTACCTAACAGTACACTTGATTGCCCTTTCTCTCTCTCTCTCTCTCTCTCTCAGACTGATTCGAAAATTTTCTGACATTGCAGCTCATACACATGTTGATATATAACGTACTGTCCGTGTGCTAAACGATGTCTTGATTATTTTGGCTGTTTAACGACGCACGGGAAAGCATTATAGTTGATGCGTGTAATTCGCGGAATCGTTCACAAACTGCTTCCAGAGAATTTCGCGACGAAATACGTTTGCGGAAGGTGCTTTAATGTTCAAGTTTCTCCGGTTTGCCGTGCGCTTTAGTTCGTAAGCATTTCCGCGCAATTTAATTAATCAATTTGTTCTTGCACCAAAGACAAATTTGTAATCTTTGTCGTCGTTACCTCTGCAGAAGCTGTGCAATTATTTCTGTTCCGCGATCAAACAGCTGTTTGTTTCACTTGAAATTAATTCGTAATATTTTAAGGTATCTTCATGCAGTTAGAATTACTAGAATTTTTGGTTTTTGTAAATTGACTCTGGATTCGATCATTTTCATAATTCTCAAAAAACTTATGTCGCACACTGTAGTCACACCAGGCGATTCATTAGTAATTTTCGCACATTTGGAACAATCAAAAAATTCTACAGAAATATGTGAAAATACTTCAAAGCGTGTAGTTTAAGACTGTGTAATTGAAATGTTCAAAAATGTGTATTTTTGTGCTGAATTTATAATAAGCAGCGTCAGTGTCAAGATAAAATATGCTTAAAATGAATGTTTAACATTAAACGTACCGACATTTCATGTATACCTAAACCTACCATGAGCATTCAAATGGCCGCTTCAGAAAAAAAAAAACATGTGTATCTTAATATAGAAAGACATGTTATGAAACTTCTTCGGAAAGTAAACAATAAAGAAAGTTGTGAACATTGCAAAATGGGTCGTATGTCTATTATAAGAAAAGTCAATAAGTTACATGGCGATACAGTAACGTTGTATACAGGAAATTCTAAACGAAATTTCAAAAACGGTCACTTGACCGCGCGTGGTAGGTTTAGTGTTAAGAATGAAATTTGAAATTCGTACTGAACAAACACAGACTTGTTAGAGCCTCTAAGAAAGATATATACCGCTGATAAACATTTTCGAAAAACCAGTTTGTCCACAAGAACTTGCAGAGAAAATCTCAAAGAAAGACTAATCTGTAATAATAAGAAAGAACAATCATCGTGAAACGTTTTCGAAAAATGTTCTAATGGTTACAAACAACAGCGCCCGCGTCCAGAACACACGATACATATTTATGGTAACAGTATTAGATTTTTTGCAACGTATTTTTTGGTGTTTACAAATGCCATTTATTTTCCACAGCGACCAGCGCAACGTCATGTGCTCGTTCGTTTTGTCGATCGCGTAGGATCGCGTTTCATTAACCGACGTAATAGAGTTGTTCGTCTGCGTTATTGATATTTTAAACAAAATACATATGTTGGTGTTCCGTCGAATACAACCTTATTCCCGGGGCGATTCGATCCCCGGGAGCTCCCACTGTTGCGCGCCGCCCACTTCGGAACGCGTTTGCGATATCTCCGCCTACTTCCTGCCCCAACTTCCCCTGGTTTCCGCGGGTTCCCTCACCGTTGTCCGCGATTTTTCCCCGCGTTCGTCGGCTCGTTGTTAAAACATTTCATTCCGTCGCTACCCTCTACACAAGATGTTCGTCGCTCTCAGAGTCCTTCCCTGGGAGACGATTATTCGTTTATCGTTCGGGACGCCCCGGGAAACTCGATTAACTGCAAGGGGCCGTTGTTAATTGGTTTAGAGCGGAATCAGAATTTATTTAACCCTTAACAACCCTACTGTGTTCGATCGACGTGCTGCTAAATCGATTAGAATGCGGATGTTTATTTTATTGTAACATCGCTTTCCCGCATTCATCTCAGATGCGTTTCAGATCAGTTTCAGATGCGTCGTTTCTAAGACACTATCAGAGATTAGACTACATATATATTTGTTAAATAATTCGAGTGTATAAGAGTAGATAACTCCGTATTTAAATAAGCAACAGAAATGAATTATCTCATCAATAATTATTGTGAACAATGTATTGAACGTGTATTGAAAAATTTAAAGAAGACTAAAACAGTAACAGTAAAATAATAGTTCGGTCCAATCCTGAAAAAGTGAACGTCTCTTAAGAAGTGTCCGAATGTTGCTGCGAGTCACTGTAGTGTATTCGTTCCCGGTTCGGCTTTCATATTGACAATTTCTATGGACTCGTGGTATCGTCGATTTTATGGCTTTTGTATGCCGGTGGTCATTGTTCGGCCTGATTGTTAATTACGAGTTTCAATTTGCTCGCTGATACAGTTTATTGTTATGCATACTGTCGTACACCTGAATAGGGGATCCCTATAATTTAGTATACAAACCAACCTCGTATGTGCGTTGTGCTACACGCGGAATCGTTTCACCTGTGACAATAGATAAATAAGTTAACCCCAGGTATATCAGGTATACCAGGAAATCTTTATTTTTATGATAATTGAATTTTTCCATATGTTCGAGTTCGATTCGACCCTCTGATTATTCATAATGGGGTATCTCCGGGAGTTTCGGTGGATACACATGTTTTATTGGCAAATTTACAAGTAATGAAAAAGAAAATCGTTTTGTTGCGGGTTTGATTGCGTGAAATACAATGTTCAGTCAATTTCGGTCTCATTCGTTACTCGTTATTGTTATTATTCAGGGCAATCTTCAAAGTAACGAATAAGATCTCTACATACTTGAAGCAATGATTCTTCGTCATACAGTCTGGTCATGACTCACCGTTTCTACTTACTGCAAGTACGCTCCCTTCTTATTTCTACTGCTAGAGCATAATCGTAAAGTTTGTATAGGAGAAGTTCAGCTCTGTCGAATTATTTCTTTCAAACAGTTCTTTAATAAATATTGCGAAACGAATACAGAGTTGGGATCAGAAGGTTGACAAAAAAGATTATCCAAGAAGGAAATGAAACATGCTTAGTTGTCTAGGGTCAATAGGAATCGGTAAAATACAGCGTAGAAAATCGAATAAATTTGGGAAACGAATAGAAAATTGGAACGAGAAGGGTAAGAATGAGAATGGCCAAGAAAAGAAAACGGTAAAGTAGAAGATTGCCAAGAAAAGAGCATGACTAAAAGAATCGAACGTCCAAGAAGAGGAAATGGGTAAGAAGGCACCAAACCAAAATGTTCATTGGAAGGCTCGAAATCACTTTTTGGGCGCTGGTGGAGCATAGAACTGGACAACCCCCAATCGGGAAGCAGTGTAGGGGATGGAATGTTTTCAAGGGGTTAGTAACGCGCTTTAAAAAAAAGAAATGGTAGCCGATCGAAGGCGGTGGCGTTATGACGCATGCCGCACCGCGTCCCTCGGCGGCGCTACCGTCGACCAACCCCCGCAGTTCGATTGGAGACACCGGCTGGCTTCGACGCCTGTCACGGAGCTCCTTCTCCCACCGAGTTCGCGTGTTCGGGACACCGCTCACGGTGATCATTCGTTCACGTTTCCTCGGCGGAACAGGTTCGTCTTGATCCGGACAGGTACGAACACCCAGGAGACCCTGCTAGATAGCGATCGCGACATCACCCGATTTTCACTATTCGAGTCTCGGGAGCAGCTACCCCCTTTCTCACTCGATGTATTTCCTTTTTCGTGGACCACCTCGAGAACGATTCCTCGGTCAATTTTACACCAGAATTTGTATTTCGCGAATTTAAACATTGTCTTCTTCATTCTCTACTGGTTTCTCTTGCCGAGATTCCTCCAGTGACGAGGGCGAGGGTGTTCATTCAGTTTCGCGATACCGGTGCCGGTTATTTCGTTTTAATTGCCGGGCGTTCTTATCGGGTCGAGCTGAGCTGACCCTGCGACGATCGATAGATTTTCTTGGGAACTTTTACGATAGAAGGTTATTTTTGAAAAAGTTCTGTAAATGGGAATCTACGAATTCGACCGATCCCATCGCTCTCCGAAACTACATTTTTCGCTTTTTCGAAAAAAGAAAGAGTCAAGAGGAAGGAAGAGTCGTCGTGTCTATTCCTCGAGTTCTCCCGAGCGGTCTCTCGAAGCAGGTCCGGCGACCCGTTCGGTTCGCGCGTCGAGACTCGCGTTGCATCAACCCTCTATATCTCTTTGCCGCAGCGAAAAGAGTCTCTGCGTTTGAGCCGCCCTGTGAAATATCCGTACCGATCTTCATATACATACGGTGTCGAGTAAATTTCCATCGGATATCACCGGGAGAAAATAGAGAGGGAGAACCGGAAAAAGAGAGATGGGTTTGAGAGAGCGAGAGAGCTAGATAGATCTGTCGTTGGCCAACGGGTAAGAAGAACCGTAAATATCGCGGGGTTATCATTACATGGCCGACCGAACGTTAAACCGCGGCGAATGTCAAAAAGGTTCTTCTCCTTTCTGGCAAACTGTCGCGTCGCGTCGCGTCGCGTCGCGTCTCGTAGCATCGCAGTCTCTTTCTCTCTGACCGTTTTTCTCGTTTCTCTTGTGTTTTTCTGCACCTGTGCGTGTATATCTGCAAAAGCGTGTAAAAATGCAAAAGACCAAGGCTCGTGTACGTCCATCTGGACCTCACCGATGCATCGGTACGTATTTTCTTAATCTGTCTCTCTCGCTCACTCTATTTCTCACTTTCTCTCTCGGTCGTTTCGATGTACACGACGTACACTCCGAAAACCGGAAGGCAATTGTCCACTTTTTGCCCTGTTGTTATTCGATACCCGATACCCGGTTGTCTCCGCAGTTATCTTGACACGCGTACCCTGGACCCGATCCTTGTCCAACGAAGCCACACCAGGGGCTGGGTAAAACGTGGCTAATAGTCGACTTCACCTGATGTCGATCCATTTTTTCAAACGGTCCTCTTTGATCTCGGGCCGACCATCTCGTTCGTTGCTTCTTTCTCGCGATGCACTTGTTTGATTGCACTTGTTCATGGGCGGGCTGATTTGTCCGTTCTGTTCGAATAGCCTTTGATTAAATGGAACGTCGATTCGCATTGACGAAGATCAATTTTGATCACCGTCCGTTTTCCCTCGATTTTCTTCTGAGAAGTTTCTTGTCTCTGTGAAGACTGAAGATTTCACTTTTACGTCGATTGTTCTTATCTCTGTACGTCGTTCATTAGTTCCCCATTTATTTCTGGTTCGATAGAATTCACCGTTTTCGATTCTAACACATTCTCTGTTCGGTATCAGATTAGAAATTGGTTGCTAAAAATACACAGACGAGCGAACGAAACAAATATTGCTCGTGAATTGATTCGGTGGATTTTCAGCAAGCGAGCATACTTCATGAAACGTTCTACATCTGTTTATTAAAATGATTTACGAAGATAAATATTTATTAAAAGTTTCCGGCGATGTACATTCACTTATCTCATCCGGTAAATTTGTTTAGCAAATTGTTCACAAATAAATGTAGTTATACTACGTTTGTTTACTGAACGATTCCAAAATGAATTTACCAGACAAAGTAAATATAGGAAGCACATCCACTGAAACTTTTAACAAACATTTATCCGTAGCCTCGTTCATAACCGAACTAGTCATACTTTTTCTTATACCGAGCATATTGTTTATTGCGTCTGCTGCATTTCTGGCGAACGTTTCATTTGTCTTCTCTTTGCCCGCAGCTGATTCATAGAGGAAAAAGTGGTACGCCAGTGTATCTTGGAGGTTCAATATAGACGCGTGCAATAACTTTCGCATTTCCCATAAGATCCACGCGAGAAGACGAGTATCCCACGGATCTCTCTCGAGTTTTAGTGCACGTTCGACGGTGAGCACTCGATTAGTGAGTAATCGTTCGAGAATTCCGTTTGCATCCGAAATGCAAAACTGGACATTGTCTCGTGGCGGGCGCGTGCACGTACATCGCGGGAGGATGGCGAAACTTCGTATTTTCCGGCCCCTCGTGGTCTTCACGCTATTTATGGTCGCCCTGGTGCTCGGGCAGAACATCGGAGAGAAGGTCACGTTTGAGGCAGCTTTCCAAGGTAAGTCCTAACCAATACCTACAATCGCGTCTTAGAATCTCCAAAATTGCGAGAAAACAATCTAAAAGAATATTTTCATGATGGATCAATCATTCAGCGTTCTTGAAGATAGATATTTTCGGTACAAAGAATTAGGCGATAGTTCTAAGAGAAATTCATTATCTGTGGGACTGTACATTGTTATAAAAATTATTCGAATGCTTATTAATGCTTGTTATTCGAATGAATATTAATGCTTATTATTCGAATGAATATTCCTGTTATTCTATTTAATTTTCTGTTAGGTGCATTTGTGTAAATCGATTTATCTGAAACGATTCTGTTTCGTGTTTCCTATTAGTTGTATTATACTTGTCTGACCACAGGACATGCCTACTTCACTTCTTTGAACACGAGACATTCCCATTTTATTCGTCTGCGTTACATCTTGTACGCATTTATTGTCCCGTATTAATATTTATTATTATTGTATTTCCTCAAATGTATTACCTTCACACGGAGTGGTTCACCCTGTCATTCATTATTATTATTCGTAGTGAAGAATGTTTATACAAGCTTGAGAATGGCTTCGAGAGATGCACATTTTGGTCTTGTCAGTTTTTTGCAGGTGGACGCGTGAAAGAGGTATGAAGGTCATAAGTATTTTTTTTTACATGGGATCGTATGTTTTTTCCTGCACCAATCGGAAAGCAATATTGAAAAACCATTAGTTAAGAAGATATTTTAATTTTAGTGTTGTTATGAAATCACGACTCTCTTAATAACGTTGTAATGATTTTATTCACATCGATGCAGAAAGTGCTGTAAAATGTAAATAGTTGTCACATTGAATTCGTAACGTTATCAAGAGAGTTTTGATTTCATAACAACAAACAGTAAAATTAAAATATCTCCTTAACTAATGGTTTTTTCGATATTAGTGGGTTAATACCTTTTTGCAGAGAAGCTTTTTCGATTGGTGCAGGAAAATACATACGACACCATTTTAATGAATACTGATGACCTTTTTATACCTCTTTTACGCGTTCACCCCTACAAAACAACTCAGAACACCAAAGCATGCATCTCTCGAAATCATTCAACCTTATATAAACATTCTTCGCCAACGAATAATAATAATGACGAAAATCGAGGTGGTAAAATCTCTGTGAACCACTACGTATGCTGCCCCAGTTCCGACGCGCGACGCTCCGTCCATGGGTTCTTTATTCCGCTTACCTGATTTGTAATTCGTTTCTTACACTTGTCTGACTACGAGTCGTACCTATTCCACTTCTCTGACCACATACTGTGCCTATTGCACTTGCCTCACCATAAATTATTATCCTCATTTCACATGTCGTACCATAGTTCGCCCTATTCTTGCTGTCATGCATCATTCAATTGAGCTGGTCTGACAGTAGATCATCCTATTCTACTTAACCATTTACAAGAATTGTACGCTGCGCCTAACAGTAAATTAAATCCGAATAATCATCATTTCCGATTCAGTCATCAGTGAAACAACTGCAAAGAAAATCAGTTGAAACAACTGCTATGCTCCCTGTAGCTAATAAATTTCTAATTTTTTGAATTTGAGGTTTCGTTGCTGATTTTGTGGGAGAATCTTTAGATGTACATTATATTTTATGAAAAACAAGATACTTTTTTCTTCCGCTTCCTCTAACAATTATTTTTACTTCTGCCAGACGGCTTTCACTTGTGAAACCTTCATTGAAACTAACTCTTAATTAGCCCCGACCGTAAAGTTTCAGCTGCGAACCCGGAGATTCAAAGTTTAATGTTACGATATTTTTTACTTAACATTTTACGACTTCTGAAAGCAGTTTATGTGATAAATGATTCTACTTGTAGGAGCGATTGCTGGAAAATCGTGGGTAGCGATTCTTCCCCGTAAACAATAAAACATAAATTAATGTGCAAAATTCTCGTACGAAACCAAACAATGAAAGACTGTTTAGTGATTTAATCAGAACGTGGAAGGGGATGAAATATTCCCCGAAACATTCTACAAACACTGCTTCAATTTTCACGGTGAGGTATGAAGAATTTCTGTATTGATGTACCAATTTTATTCGTCAGTAAAACAAACAATAAGACCTTGATATAGAAATCGAGAAAATTCATTTCCCAGTAAAATTATATCTGTTATAATATTATATATTTTTATGTGATACCGTGTTTTTGGACTCGGTAAAATAAACAATAATTGCAGGCCTTGATGTAGAAATTGGAAAAGTTCATTTTTTACTAAAATTAAACCCGTAATAATTTTATACATTATATTTTTATACGTTGGCTGAGTGTATGGTGCAAGAATACCCTTTTAACTCTGCACTCGAAACCCTTTGCACTCGAAACTATTTTAACTCGAAAACCATATATTTCTACCTACATAAATAATTTGTTCATTTTATGCAGACGAAACTGATGCAAAAATTATTTTGATGTACACGCTAATTTTTAGTGGCGCCTCAGAGTCGTCACTCGAGTCCGAAGGGTTAAAATCTCGGATTACTTGACTGTGCACCTTCAATTACATCTTGATTAATTATAGAATGCATTGTAGCCATTATAAGTCAATACAAATATGACGTTTCACATTAGAATGATGGACATATCGTTGCAGGTTACTCCGACAAAATAAAATTGCTCGTAACACAAGGTAACAAGGTGACAAAAATTCCCGTCTCAAAACGAGTGGTTGAAATATGAATCTGGAACGAACGAACAAACCAGAATATCATGAAATCACGACGATTATCGCGAATGCGTAACGCGTCCGTCAATAACACGATCGGCAATACGGTGACGTCGCGGCAGCATTATTATTCACGCGAAACAAGTATATTTACAGGTCGACATCGGCGTTTATTTTGATTTCGCTCATGGTCCTCGTCGACCTCAATGAAAATTTTAATGACGCCTTTTCGGATTTATTTTCCCCCTGTTCCGCCATTACCGAGCCATTTGTCATCCGGCGAGCACGACGTCCGGTAACATTTTTATAACGAAACACACGCGAGCAGAGCGTATCAGCGGCCCGAGTCGAAACTTAATTAACGATCGCATATTTGCGGACTGTTTTATCGATGGTGGGCCAAATGAATACGTATTGACAGAGTCGTTCGAACGCATTACTAAATTTTCGAAACTACTTTGAATACACGAGTGTTCGGGCAAATAGTGCCGCTACGAAAAGTGCTTGCGAGTACCGAAAATCGCGAGCTGTTTCGTATTTTCGCCTGTGATTCATCGTCCGGCGACACGCTCCCGAAACGAAATGCTCGTTTGTCGGCGTTTATCGATGGCCGCTATCCATTTTGCACCAATTAAATCGCTGTTTTGTTGACATTTTTCGCCGTGACGCACCGCGGAATTATTCGCGAAGCCACATATTTTTCTGAAGGTTTGCACTCTAACACGACAGGCGCGAGAAGACAAGTAGAAGAAAAGAGGCAGGCACGGGGTCACGGTTCTGGAAAGCTTCGTGCGAAGTTTTGAAAATTATTAAGGGGCGCATGAGAAAGGAGGAAGAATAGATTCTTTTTGACTCGACCCAAAATCAATATGATGTGAAACTTGAGCGAATACGTCGATAAAAACAGTTTAAACGAACTGAATCGTGTATGACACGATAAACGAGTTAGAGCGTGTACACAAAATTGCTTTGAGTTGCCAATCAACGTGTTAGCAATCGCGGGGGAAATAAAGCTAAATAAAAGGAGTTCGGAAGCCGGCTTTCAGGGACAAAGTTTCGCATCAGGGTCGAAGGAAAATAGGGTTTGCCAATTACCGGGTGCAGGTGGCTCGTGATTCGTTAAAAGAGGGGCAGAGGGAGCCGGGATTAGTTGTTGCAGGTTCGGTTTAACTTCCTTGTTGCGAGCCACGCGCATTGTCGACGGAATAAACAATGGCTAAGCAGTTTCGCTTTCTGCTGCGCGTGATTTAAATGCGCGACTCCGGTGTATCTGGGAACGGGTAAACAGCGTATTGCGTCGCGTTAATGTTAATGGCACACTACCTGCACACGGCTCTTATCTCTCTCTCTCTCCCTCTCTCTCTCTCTCTCTCTCTCTCTCCCACCCTCCCCCCGCGTCTCCGAGGTACCATTTGCTAATAGCCAGAAAGCAATTAATATCACGGTCAGTTGCTGCCCTTTACTCGCCACGAATGCGTGCTGAGCTGATTAGGGGACGCTGCCTTACGGCCTAGAAACGCCGACTATGCTGCTACACTGTCGCGTATTTTCTGTCCTGACATTATTTAGCGCAACGCGACACCCTGTCAGAACTGTTCCTTTTCGTCTAAGTTCGAACTTTGGGCCCTCAGCCATTTAGAACTTGAGCGCATCTGACCACAAGCTTTCTGCTGCTTCAAATTACAGAAACTTATTTTTGCCAGAAATGCATAAAATCGACAGTAAAATCGATAGTAAAATCGACATATCAGATATATTGAATGAAGAATAAAGGAAAATTGTTGTTGTTTTGTTGTTCTTGGTCCAATTTGTCAAAAAGGTTCTTGCAGTTTCAAGTGCCCAAACACGTCGACAGCAGTTTGAAAATTGTCTTGTTGAAACTTGGAGTGATTTGGTATAATCGGCGAGTTATAGTCATAGGCGCCAATAAACCCTCAATCTCGGTATACCAGTTCCCGTAAACTGAAACGAAGCCGTACACGACTAACTTCGTTACCAGACTCTATTTTCGTGTGGCACGAACGCTAAATACTAATACGGAATGAGCGGAAAGTAATGCTTCAAATGTTATAAGTAGAAACCGCCGGTAATAGTCAGACAACCGAGGCGAGTCAAGCATGTAGGTCATTCCACGGTAAAAGGATCACGTTTTCAACGCGATGACATGGATTTAGATGAAACTGAAATATGATGCAGTCCGCGCGAAACTCGGCGAGGTGGTTAATCCCGTTTTGTTGTATTTAATTTTTCCCGAAAATTCCTACGAGTGTCGCAATTCGTTTCTGTCGCATTCTTGCCAGTCGAGATAACGTTTAAAAATTAATCAAGCCTCTTAAAAACTTAATTTTCTTGTTATCTTGTTCCCCAAAAAATTCCCTGTTGGAGCAAGTGCTTGCTTAACGCCTAAAATTGTTCTTAAGACTGAAATAATTAAGGTTCTTCGTAAAGAAATGGAATCATTAAACTTGTGTTTAACTTTTATAACATTATGAGCAACATATTCGAAACAGCGAAAATATTCCAACAATTTAAAAATATTGTTGTGCTGTTATTGATTTATCGAGACGATTAAAACAAAAAAGGAAGGTACGTGCGTGCGTGCGTGCGTGCGTGCGTGTGTGTGTGTGTGTGTGTGTGTGTGTGTGTGTGTGTGACTCTGCAACGAGCAAAAATTATTATCTTGAGAATTCTAAATCCCACAAAGTTCATTCCAATTTTATCTCGCCCTTAGAGAAGTGTTCCCTGCGAACACCGAAATTGGTTTTGACGGTGTGATAATTACAATTCCGCAGAGATGGGCAATTTTTCGATCATTTCGGGGGACATTTCACGTTCTGGAAGTTCGACACGACACTTCTCGACCCGTTTATTCTGTGGACGATGGTAGGGCTGTCTTCGGTTACACGTTAATCAGCGTCCCCGAGTGGATGCATCGTTTCACATGGACCCGACGGAAGAGGAACGGCACTCGCATAAAATCCCGTGTAACCGGATCGGTTCCGTTGACGCCGGGGCATTTTTATCGGGCGTCTTCGATCCGGTCTCATAAGAGACTTTATCGGGAACCAGCGATGGAATTCTCCTTCAGCGCATTTGCGAATCGCGCGATGATTGCTTCTCGGCGATATTATGCTCGACAGACGATCGATTATACTGCTAAACGAACACTAATAAAGTAAAAGCACAATTTTTAAGACGGAGATCCGTAACGTGCGTTGTGGGTCTAATCTGGATCTTATCTACTTGCGTCACAATTTTTAATGAAATTACTAGTCGAAATACGACACAGGAAAATTTTTACTATTTTCAAAATGAAGATTAAACATTTCTTGGATGTGCCTGATCGTTGCTTGCTGTTTCTACTTGTGTCACAATGTTGCCAGGCAAATTAATAATTGCAAGAATAGTGTCGTTTTGAATGTTTTCCACTGAAATTATTCTTTACTCAAATATCCTTACTATGATTCCTATTCGTGGTACATTTATTTGAATATAGATAGATGTGGGTAGTAACTTAACAGATCGTTGATTACGATTTGCAATTAATTCATTTATTATTCAATGCAGTGAAAGATTGTGGTGCCATACAATTTTAAACCGAAGATTAAGAGTGTCACACTGCCGTGCCTGACCATTACTCGTTGTTTCTACTTGCGTCACAGTCTTCCAAGACAAATTACTGCTTGCAAGATTAATGCGTCGTTTTGAATGCATTTGCTGAGCACAATGATAAATTATAACATGTTAACATCCTGTACGATGCGGGATAATTATCGCACACATAGAAGAAGAACGTAAAGAAGTCGTCCAACACCATAAATAACATAATAAATTCTTCTTTCATCCACATCCGTGGAACGATCTCGCAACACTTATAACATCAACTCATATTCATGTACATTAAAGTGTACATCATTAACACGCTCGCTACCAACATTTCCTTCGCTGCCCACCTCCAATTGTTTAAACGTTTCATTAAATTCAATGCTCCTCCTTCGTGAAACAGTAGAACAAATTTAACAGGAGAACAGAAAATTACACTGCGACTTTAAATAGCGAAGTATATCAAATCGATTTGGCCATCTCTAAGTAAATTGCAAGATCGCGAACGTCGCATATGTGGTCGTGTACGTGTTAAGGACTCGCCTAGCACCAGCATCTAAATTATTACCTAAATGAACGCTTGTCACTCGAATGGCGACACTAAGGCGCCACTAAAAATTGCTACACTATTATTTAAGACAATTGTTGCACTCTATTGGTATCTAAGAAATTCATAAAAATGTGAGTGTTCCAGTGTACGAGTACTAGAAGTTATATGCGTAAAAGGTAATAAATTCTGCAGAATGGAAATATTCTAGGTCAGAAGAAGTGGCATGGTTTGAAAACAGCTTCGAGTGGAAAGGGTTAAACAATGGTGTTCTCGGTGGTGTTTTCCTTGTAAATTTTGGTTACGAAACAGTATGCAGCGTCACGAGAAAAGCAGGAGAAAATACGGGAGAAAGTAAGAAAGAGGAGAAAAGGAAGGAAGTAGGGTGGAATCCCGAGTGCAAACAAGAAGGCGGAACGAACGAACGAATTTCGTTCGTTCGGACGAAGGCACGTCTCGCCCTTCCTACTTGAAAATACATAATTCACTGGTGTTTGCCGCAAGACTAAATCGATCGATCGTTAATCCATTTTCTTCGGTGCCTATTGTTGCCCCCCACACCCCCTCGATAGAACGGCCAAGAATTAAGCTCGGCGAATCCTGTAGAATTAAGCTCGTTGTTCCCGCCGATTTCGTTTTGTCGCGCATTTTAGCCCTCGACTGGCAACGTTACCGTACCGTTCTGTAAATCCGCCGGCTTTTCGATACGGTTTTCACTCCCCCTCGTTTTTACCAGTGGCAATGACCATTGTTTCGCCCCATGAATGCGTTTAATGGCTTATTCCAGACAATGGAATAAATTGGCCGGGCCGAAGCTGCTGAACTTTCCTCTGCGAACCCGCTAATAGAATGGATCGTTGAACTCGTCATTCTGACGTGCGCCCAATGACTCTTTCCATGTACTGGGTGGCTCGAAAAATACGTCCCGACCTCTCGACCTCTCGACCTCCTAACATTTATATTGAAAATATAAACCGTCCAAAATGACTGCTTTATACTCTTCTAGAAAAATAACGTGGCTGCGTTTCCTGAAAATTTGCAGGATTTTGTAACGACATACGTTCACAGATATTCAATTCAACGATTTCCCCCATATCAATTGACCGATCATTATACCCCACATTTACAATTCTAATAATTGTGTAAAGCGACCCGTTGTTATGAAATTTATTCGCATCTAATTTACAATTTATTTATAACTTATTCAATATTTATTTACAATGCGTACACTCTGAAGCAATTCTTAATTCGCCAACATTTGGGGAAATGATTTATCAGTGAGATTTTCAACAATTCCGATTGAATCGTCTGTGTAAAAGATTTTTTCTAGCCAGTTTCAGTTTTACAGAATCACAAAGTTGCCGGTTTCAAACATTTCTCCAAATTTTGTCAACCCTTTCGTCGTGGAACTGAATGCAGAAGCGTGGTCGCAGGCAAAATAGAAGTAACGCGGCACCGAATTGTAAATTGCAACGCTGGCACTCAGAAGTTCGTTAAACATTTTTTATGCTTAGTGCATTCGGGACGGTTGGTGATTTTAGACCAACTCTTAAATTGGACCGGAATGTGTCTCTAAAAAAGTACTTAGCGCATTAATTAACTCTAAATTACAGGGGGTGTTCTACCTGAAACTGGAGATCCAATTATCTTCTTTAACTGCGCTGGCGTGAGAAACGTTCCTTGCGTAATTTACATTGTTTTAAACCCCGAATCAAGCAGGGACAAAATATTTCAGTGAACATCAGTGTTTAATGATAATCTGTTCAGATTTTCTGCCAGTTGAAGCAGAGGCAAAATTTCCTTTTTGTCATCAGAGGATGGATTAATTTTATATTGATTCTGCTATCATTCCAGTGGTATACATTTCGATGAATAAAGATTAAAATTAATCCCACATCTCACATGCGTCAACCTAATATTTGCAATGCATCAAATGCATCTAATAAATTCAATTCAATCAACGAGTATAAATCCTCCTCAGCAGGATTTTACTTCTATTAAATCCTTATATAAGTATAAGGAAATAGATAAAGACATTAGTTATGTAACGTTAGATAAATTTTGCAGGCACTTGTGGCATTTGATACCAGTCCGATCGATCTCAAACTTTGCACAACATTTTTTCTTAGCTAAAGGAGCAATTCTGGAGAGTGCCGTTCGTTAAAAAATTCGTTAGTCAAAAATTAGGATCCATCCTATTGTAGATCATCAAAATGATTTCACACAATTCGTTACGTTCTGGTAGAAGATTCCCCGTTGAATTTCTGTCGTTCGAACCACAGCTCGAATCGTTTCGAACGAGAAAAATATTGCTCTCTGCATCGTCAGAAATAGGTAAAGGGCTGCGATGTTTGCATGTCGTTGGGGTGGCGATCGTGTCCAGCTAACGCGGCACGCAGAATCGATTCCGGTCGCGGCGATGACCGCCGAGAATTTGCATTTGTGCGTATCGACGCGTCACATTCGTAATTGTATTTATCGCAGTTTGTTCTTCGTTGCACGTTCGACCTCCGATTGAAAACGGGGCGACCGAACTGCGACAGCGTTCTCCTTTTCCGCAACTGTGAACGTTCTCTCCAAAATTTACCACTGAACGTGTCGTTATCCATTAATCAAACGACAATTCTCAATTTATATGAGAACATTTTCTGACCAGTACACGAAATTCACCACATTGTTCATATTCAAATGCTAAACACCGAACAATTTTCTAGACACATTATTTTCACGCACACAATAGAAATGTCACAATGTACCTCGTGTGCCGAAATTGATTCAAGCATGAATCAAGGTACGATTTAAAAGTAGTGGTTCAGTCTCTCGATTTGTCTCCTATATTGTCTCCTGAATAATATGCCATATTCAACAGTTTTCCAGACTCATTATTTCGATGGATCTAATAAAAACGGGACGTACGATATTCGTGTACGGACGGAACAAAGGTGTGCAAAACAGGTAAATCCGATGAGCCCATCTGACGGTTCTATGAAACAAGAGAAACGATCGTATCCGCGCCATAAACAGTATACCCGCGTGTTTCCCGAACGAAACGCGATAACTGAATTGTTCCTGCAGGCTGTAGGCTGCACGTGAATCAGCCAATCAGAAAGCATATATGCTATCCGTGCACTATGTACAGCTTGCGAATTGCCGATGCATTGTATGAGCAACGCAAACTGTGTACCATTGCCTTAAGTTCGACCGGCGGCGTCCCCGTTTGATTCGATGCGACCGTACGGGCGACGGTGCACACAAGTGCACTCGCGAACACAAACGTACACGTCCACGTATGTGCAATGCGTTCACACAGAAACGCCCTCGAAGCTGGTCGCCGCTGCATCGTCTGTCCAACCGGGGAACGCGTGTACCTCGAGCAAACGTCAACACGCATATACCAGACGCGTTAAATGCGTCAAAGTATTCGCGGTTAGACGTTTGCCTGCGGAATCCGAAGCACGATAAGCAGTCCTCGATAAGATTAATAGATATGACGCCATGACGCTACAGCGCAACCGTGACGCGCGTTATTAATTATTCATTAGCGAATACTTGTGCGAGCAACGTCTCATTGGAACCGGTGCTAGGCGGGGACCAAAAATAACAGTTATTCCAGAATTTTCTACGATAAAAATCATTAGTAAAAAGTTGATTATCATTGAAATTCAAGATAATCTACACAAAATATACAGAAAAAAAAAAAACAAAAAAAAAAAAACGAAAAAGAAATCGAAGAACAAAATGATTGAAAAATATCGATTTTTATACTATTTCGTTACAAGTAACAGATACTAGTGTCCAAACATTGGATCCTCTTCGATAACTGTTATCGATGAAGAAAAACTGTCTCGATAGCTCAAAGCAGTTACCGATGAGAGAAGTTCATTTTGATCGCTCATAAAAGTTCGATGACTCATAACAGTTATCAACCGAAAATTTTTCGGTTACTTACACAATCCTTATTTGTAACCAATACGATTTTAGTCGATGAAATACTTGTTATTCCATGACTTTTTTTCGTTTTGGTTATAACAGTTAATGGTCCCTGGTGCCAGTTGAAATAATATTTCAAATAACAATTCCAGAATACCCTTGGGAATTATCAATGGGATTATTAATGTTAATGGGTTCGATATTAACGGAAATATTATGGGGAACATTTATTTTATTTTTCAAGCGACCCTGCTGAATACGAACTCCTGTTCCAGTACATCATTGCAATTAATGTTTTATAACTTTCAGAAATGTTATTGGATTCTCTTAAAATTTTATGGTTATAATCTTGATATCTCATAGTAGTTGCAGTATTATTTTCAGGGCTGACATCTAACGTGTTTTATTTATTTAACACTAAACCTGCCAAGCACAAAACATATAAAAGTGAAACGTCTTATACACGGGAGAAGATTGAATTGACTAAAACTTTAAATAACGAAGTTAATTAAGGTGATTTCCTATGAAAATGTTTTTATAATTTCAATAATTGTGAAATAGAAAACCGGTCATTTTGTCCGTGGTAGGTTTAGTGTTAAAGTTCTAATAGCGAACGTTCTGCAAAATAAAAATGTTCGTAGTCTGCAGTAAGTACTAGAAATTAAGTGAAAATATGTTTCTTCTTTTAAATAATTTTAATAAGCCACAAACAATACAACAATGCTCCCGAATTCATTTAGTACCTCCACGATTTTATATTTCGTTTATCGTGTGTACCAATGAATTGGTTCGATGCAACTTTGAACATTTAGCAAAGAAAACAGTGCTCTCCCTAAGAACCCACCATGGGGAACGTCGTGTCGTTTAGGGGAGTAGGTATGTTAAGGTCGTGGTGCTGCTGTAAGCTCGCGATTAAGGCCAGCCAGAAACGTTGGGAACGGTGTCATCGACCAAACTCAATTTAAATTCTTCTGGAACAGCCTAGTCCATTATTCACCCTTACCGTTCATACCGTGAAACGCGCATAAAGAATCGAACCACCGCTAAGGCGCGAGTGCTACTCAGTCGAACCCCCATGAAGGGAGCGCCGTTTATTTCCACGTTACCTTTATGGCTTCTAAACATGAATCCCGAGTATTCATCAATCTTCGAGGAACTTTTGTGCGAATAGTTTTCCTCCTGGAAGCTCCATACTGCGAGCCGAAAAATTTCATCACCTAATCGATTCTGAACTTTCAAGATTTGCTACTGAGACTTTCTAAAAGAAAAAACTTCAATTTTTTCACGAGCAAAATACCGTATTTAGAGAATTGTTAAACCTTCAGCATGTTCTAGGAGAGAGTTTAGAAAACGTTTTATGATAAATCACTAATTAATTCAGTTCTCTTGTCATCTGCTTTTCTTGTTTTCATAGAAAATGCAGTGTTCAAACTGCAAAAAAAAAAAAAAAAATTCCAAAAAATTCGAAACAGTTAAGCGAGACAAATTCCTCTTGTAATAATAAAAGTGTACCGGATTGCTAGAGCGAAACATAAATATTATTGAACTTGAGTCAACTTCAAGGAATAAAGACCATCGTTTCAGTTTTGTTGTGTGAAACAAAATGCTGAAAAATCAGTCCAGGAAAATAGGAACCGTAAAGCATTATGCGGAAGAGACCCCCTGAATTTGTACTAACAGCATCTAAAACGAAAGAGAAATTTATTTAGCTGTTTTCTCCGAACTACTTTTCCTATTTCCCAGCGTCAGGTGTTTGACGAAAAGAAGATTTTCGTTTCACTACCGTGAACCATTTCCTGGGGAGAAGTTCCGCAAATGGACAGGAACAAATGACTAATTTATGTAGCACCCTTCTGACCCGTTTCTAGCTGGAAAAGAGTCGTCGTACTTGTTTCCTTCTTTACGTATCGATTCAATTGATTGAAAAGTTGTTTAGCGCAACCCGGAAAACTTTTCATCGAGCCGCGTTTCTTGCGGAAGCACTCACCCCCCCCCCCCCCTCCTCCTCCTCCTCTCTCGCAGAGTTCTCTCTGTTAACGTTACGCAAATTCTGTTCTTTTCGTTCGCGAAACATTGTGACAACATTGAGTGAGTAGCGTGAAAATCTTCTGGCGTTTCGAACGCTCCCCTCGTATGTATTAGATACTTTATCCTGTGAATATTCTGTCGGTACTTGTTTCCAGCTGAAGCTGAGACAGTCGAGAGACATGCTCCTGGATCTCAACAATATATCTCAACGATATTCTGTCTCTCTGTTTTTCCTTCTCCACTCTCCCGCCGATCCACTCGATTCGCTCTCAAACTTTGCAGAATCACTTACATTAGATTCGCATTGTTGCTCGATAAAATCTACTATGCTTGACCTGAACTCGATGCGGATTGTAACCGGCGTTCATTTGTATCTATTGTTCCCTTTCTGTCCGCTTAGGTGGCAGAGTCCAGCTCGATTAATTATTCAGTATCAATTACATTTCCTTCTGGTTCCTTCTGCGGAAATTCTGTCAAATCATTCTTGTTAATTCTTGATTCGATCTCTTGGTATTGGCAGAGTTTTCGGTTAATGACCATGCGGGTGTTCATCGTTGAAAAATTGGAGAGTGGTTTATTCAATTTTTCAGGATACTTTTGTTTTTAATACCTTTGTGTTGGTAAGTTGATCAACTGCCATTTGATTGGCAGTGACCGATTCAACGTTAAATTTTGATCAGTAACACGTCACAACTATTTGTTAAACCAAATTAGAAATCTTTCGATATTTTTCCGTTATTAGCATTAAATGATCATATCGGCGACTATGGATACCATAAAATCAAAGTAATGTAATGAACATTATATAATATTATTTATGATGCTGAGAATGCTCTTCTAATTCTGTTGCATTTGCTACACTCGATACATTAATGGAACAATTAATTTCGAAATCTAGGCAAATAGTTCACTAAACAACTAGTTAGCGATTCTTACTTCTCCAGCAGCAATATTGAGTAGAAGATGCTCATGATTTTGAGCTAAAGAGCGCCGCGTTCGAGTCGCGTAACAGAGATTTGGTTTGACGTGTATACACTTAACTATACGCTCAACTGGGTAAAAAAAATCGCACGTGGCCTGTTTCGGAGCAAAGAGCGAGGCAGACTAGCAGTTACCGTAAGACAGTAGCGAAGACCGAGCGAAAATGTTCTCGACACCGGTGGCTCGTAGAATCGACACGAGTCGAAACTCGAAACGCTATAGCGTTCGTCGAATGGCCGTGAAATTATTCAGAACCCGCCGGCACCGCGAAACTCGGCCAAAAATTCCTCGACTGTTACACGGCCAGACGGGTTTTTCGTCCCCTGATGATAAACATCCGATTAAAACGCTTTTCATTGGCCAGTTAATTCAACACGTCCGACGAGGCGTCGTCCATTCGCGGGCTGCTCGACAACCTCCGAATGGCTGGACCGTAATTCGGGCAAACGTGGATCAGTAGTCACCGGAACGATCGTCGTTAACTCGACTCGTGCCGTACCCTTCCGATGTTAAACTCTTGGCTAAACACTGTTTTACAACCGCTGGACGAATGGCTGATGCGGTGCCATTTTTCGGATTGCTTTGGACCTCGGCGAGTGTCGAATTACGCAATGAAATTGTTTGTATCAGCTGCATCACGATTTTAACACTAAACCTACCACCGCCGCTTAAAATGACCGTTCCCGGGTTTTTATTTTACAATCACTGAAATTGTAAAGATGCTTTCGTGGGAAATGATTAAGGGGGGGGGGGGGGAACGTTGTACAAATGACCTGTTCTTCAAGAATTTTTTTCGAAAAATGTAATGCGTACACTGACTTAAAATTTGAGGTATCTTTTATTAACGTTATAATGTAATGTACGGTTCCGAAACTTTTTTAGGTTTATTGCGTGACGTTATATTGTCTCCAGATGTCGTTAGAGGCCCCTTTCCGATTTCATGCTGTCCTTCGATATTTTAGAAGAACGCTAATCCTCGAGTGTCGTATACGGCATTCGAGGATTCGAGCTGACAGTATTGGAAAGGTGGCCATAAAGTCAATCCGTGGGCCCGTCCTTTAGAATTTCTACGACCATCAGAGGGTCCCGGGTTCGGACTTTCGCGGGCCTGATGGCTACGGCCATCAGCGGCCAAGGGTCCGCATCCCTTGTGTCGCACGTGCAAAACACTTGCGGTGTTTTCGGCACGCTCGCGCGTTTACGTTAATTGCCTACTCGAGGTACTCTCGGACCCGTGTTCCGAGAAATCGTTCATCCCCTTGGCCATCGGGACCGTAGCCAGGCCAAGGGTCACAAATCTGCGACCGGGCCATGCGGGCCCACTTCGTCGCGCTGCTTCGGGGTAACATCACTCGCGGATTTTCGGCCGTCTTCGGCACTTCTCGGAAGGGGATGGTTCTTCCCCCAAACGAGGCTTCCCGCGAAAGGACTTAAAGGGCTTACTCCGAGGCAGTGAGGCAGAAACGAAAAAACCGTCTTATCGACCATTTCAACCAGCTATCGGCTATTATCGTCTGCTACCAGAGTCGATCTCGTCGACACAAGTTAACTATCGGTTAACATACGTGAAACCTTCAGAACCTCTAGAATTGTTATATCCACTGGTCCAAAACGAGTCGGCCAATGTTAAATCGGCCGGCGACAAGTGCGGGATAAAAATCTAGTCCAAATAAACTCGTTATTATTTGAAACTTCTCGTATACCCTTTTTTATCCTCGGCACCAACACGTTACAGTAAACAAAAATATTTTTTATAAATTTTAATAGTTAATATCAATGGTGCAATGGCGGCTTGAAAATGGCATCTGAAACCAAAAAATCAAAATGGAATCGTTAGATTATGCGAATACGCACGAGATGACATTCTTTTTTTATTGAAATTTGAAACAATTGTGAAGTTTAAAAAAAAACGGAATCAGTTTCTGGGATAGGGCGAGATTGCTGAAACTACTGCGGTAAGCATGACAATCGAATGAAGTATCGGATAAAGATGGGTTCGTAATGTAGATTAAGTTTTCCGCAGAGAAATAAGGATTCATCTAATGAAGGTAGAACGATCACTTAATTATTAGAATGGGATTTAGAACTTTCGAATTCGATTAGTTTGTAATAGCATTCTAATTGTAAGTGGTCGCGTCGAATTAGGTTTAGAATACTGGTTATATGTCAAAACACTTGATTACTTGAATTACTCAATTTCCCAGGAAATTTAAACCCATTCAATCTCCAGAGAAATGTAAATTCTTCAATTTAATTTCTTCATTCCTAAAATCTTTTTAACGGTAACTCTTCAATTATCTTAGCTGTATGATTCTGCCTATTTTCCATAACAAATGGTAACAGTCTGTAATCGACATTAATTACATACTGGATAAAATGTATTAATTTACGTTCTGCCTGCTGTGTTTATACATATTATACGTATCCATTTCCACCATCATTGCGCTTTCAATCGTTCGGTTATCATTATCAAGCTTGTTTATCGCAGCTAATCAAATTTCGAAATATAATTCCCAAAGTACATTGTTTATCATGCTATTACACACAACCTAATTATAATGATTCTTATGATAACAAACTCTCTAATGACTAGTATAACAAAACTTGACTTTTCAATTTCACGTTACACTTTCCAATCACCATTAAATATTCGAAACAAATTTACAATCGAGAAAATAATTTCTCCAAGCTCCCAAGGGGTCGAGAACATCTATTAAAAGCAGTGATAAAATAATAACAATGTTTTTACGCCTGGTACACCCTTCACCAGAGTGTTAACCAAATTTCCCAAATTTTTTTTGGAACTTTCATGCTGCCTGGTACGTCAATCAACGGGTTAAATAGTTAACCGTGGCAAAGCCAGAGTGCACACACATCCTCTCTCACAGCAGAACCGCATTTTCCCGAGCTGTCCCGTCCAAAAGATTTCAAAAACTGCTGGCAGCCATGATAATTTCCCTCCGAAATCTCGGACGTGTTCCCTTTTCCTTTCTCTCCCCCTCTCTCTCTCTCTCTCTCTCTCTCTCTCTCTCTCTCTCTCTCTCTCTCTCCTCTCCCCCCCAAAAATCATACAAACTTCCTACAACCTGCTTTTTCTTATTTCTTCTTCAACTTTCACCCTAAACATATAGCGGACAGCATCCGACAACGATCACTTTCCGCGAAAGTCGATTACGATTCGCGAGGGCGACCGTAAAAAATGTAACTGCACGGACAGTTGCACTATCGAGGCCAGTTGCACGCGCGTTGCAGGGGGATTCCGAATTCGACAGTGTTATTTTACGGCACACTTCGAGAGTGCATTGAAGCATTTCTCGTCCATTAATCTGTTTGCATTTTTCAACGCCTCTGGGCGAACAATTTTTCTAATCGACCGTCTGGCCAATTTCATTACTGATCTGCCTTAAATTCGTTTTTCTAACACTTGCATTTTATGTATTCGATGCGACGCGTTCATTATTGATCTGATTATTCCAGACCTAAATTTGATGAATGCATTATCGCAAAAATGAATTTTTCAATCTAGACTAATAATTCCAGAATAAATAAACACTATACCAGAAATTCAAGAAAGCAACGTCGTTAATAGACGTTACATTTCCAAATAAATAAACAGCAAAATAAATACAAGAACGAATAAGGTTTTGTTTTGATTAAAGAATAATTCCCGGGCAACCCAGGATTCTCTGAAATGGCAGAGCAACCCTCTCGAATCGTAAACGCTCTCCGCATTTTCCAAAGTGCCCTTCAATAACAAGAAAAGATAGGGCTGACCCGATCGTTTCCCTTCCCAGCATCCTCTCTCTCTTCTTTGCGCAGCCTGTGACTCTTTCTTCCCGGCTTTTTCATCGACGAATATTACCGTGGGAATAGGGGATGTTGCTGTTTTCTGAACGCTGCTCCATTTTTTCGCCGCAGACCGGAAAAGATGAGACTAAATAAGTAAATGAGTCAACGGGCAGGAATAAACGAGAGACGGTGACCGTTCCAGGTAATAAACGTCCGTTCCGTGAACATGTTACAGTCGCCTTCTTTTCTGCGGATAGGAAAGGAGGGCAATGTTTCAATCGGCGATGTTTATCAAGGAACTGTCCCGGCGCAATTAAGTAATCAACCGAGCTCGATATCGGGCCGGGTAACTCATAACTGCGGATAAACGACGCCGGGAATTTATACTCGTGGCCAAATATATTCACCAGGGACCATAACTGTTATAACCAAAAAGAAAAAAATCGTATTGATTACAAATAAGAATTATAAGTAACCGAACATTTGTTCTCTTGCTGGTAAATGTTATCGTTGAGAGAAATTCGTTTCCCATTTCATTTTTATCTCTAATATCCACGTTTCCTAGCACGATAATATTTTTCTGTCGTATCTTATAAATAGACTGCGGATTTTTATGCAAAATAAACATTTTCAGAAATTCTAAAATAGAAAGTTTTTTATTTCCGCAATCATTTTAATAAATTGAAAATAATGGATTACCGCCTTTGAGTTTTTTTAATGTTCCCAGTGTTTAAAATTTCAGATACTCAATTTTGCCGTAAATAAATAAAATCCGCAGTCTACTTATAAATAATACATATTCCTTATCCTTGGATGTATGCAGGTCTTGAATAAAACAGAAAATATTTGACGTAATGTTTTTATAATGTAGCATAATATATCGTGCGTATTTTAATGTGGCCTTGGATTCCCAAGGGTCGAAACCACCCGCGAATTTCAACCCCTAAAAATGAACCTGAGAAACGTCTAATGCGAAAGAATATTTCAGCAAAAATTCAATGGTTTTTTATGTATTAAATGGATGTATTTTGTAACAGTAAACATGGTAATTCCATTTTTTATTATCGGTTCCATTGTTTTACAACTTTCAAGTCGGCGAATTTCATGTTTTTATGGGTTTCGTTACAAAGTGGCAATAAAATAGATGTTCCTTTAAAGTGTAAAATGTTTTGAAGTTTATGAAAGCTTTCGTTGTGTCGTGTTTCGTGTTTTCAAATGTATGTGTGCGTGTGTGGGTGGTCAACTGTGTAACATCTGCGGTCTGTATCAATATGAAAGGGATAAATCTCTAAGGGATAATCTCTTTTGCGCGATAAATTCGTCATTTTGGAACAATATCTCGGCGCTGGAACAAAGGATTTCGGAGTCGAAAGGATAAAGTAGATGTTGGATACTATTGTGACGCGGGAGTATATTTTTTGGACTGCACTTGTGTGGCTGGAGAAGATCAAATTTATTCGTTTATTCGAGCCCTTTCATTTTAACTAAATGTTTAATTTTCTGCTTGGAATAATTGTGTATTATAGAACCTGTTGGTGTGTGTTTTACGAAAGTGTTGGTCTGCGTCAAAGCATTTAACTGGACGGTTAATTTTCTGCCTGGTATTATTGTATTACAGAAAGTGGTATAGAAAAGGTTTAACTAGATGTTTAATTTTTAACTGGGTATAATTACATCATAGAGATTGTTGCGCAAAGAATTATTGTAGCAATTTCGAATAGGTCGATTTCAGTCAAAACATTAATTGTAACAGATTAGAATATTCATGCTAAGAGAGAGTTTATATTAGGAACGAAGTTTCAATCAAGTATTCCATAATCCTGTCAAAAGCAGTTTGAATGGAACGAGGTATACTATTTCTCTCGAGTGAAATCATACACCTGTATTCTTGCATTAATTATGAACGAAAGCTAAGAGATTGAACCTTGGAGATTAAATCCTATCTAAGACGTGAATTTTCCGTTCTCGTGTATCGGGCTCTATTAATTCTGCCTTTAATCACGACTATTATTTATTGTTCGTCCTGTATCAGGGACAGTATACATCTCTCTTACACTTCCAGTTAACCAAACATTATTACACTCTCCCCAAGCATACTTAATTTTCAGTCATTTCTACAAAAGTTAAAAGTACAGAAAAATGTCTTACGTTTACTAAAAACTTTTTCGACCTAAACTATCATTCAATTAAAAATGCGAATGTTTTTCACCTTTTCAAAAATATCTTAACCCAAACCAAAATGAAGACACTATTCCCATTTATTAATACACATAATTCGTAGCACTGACAAAATTTGCATACGCCACAATTGCAAGATCCACCGACTCCAAATGAATCTCGAATTCCCATTAAAGAAGCCAGACTAGTCCCCAATTAAAAACCCCATCACTCGCTCTCAAATTTATTCATTCTCGAATTCATTCATTCATTTCGAAATAGTCCCCTGTTCGAATCGGTCAGATTAAAAAAAAAAAAAAAAGAAAATAAAGCCGAGAACGGCATATCAATCTGTCGGCTTATCTTTCATCCGGAAACAAAAAATTAAGCCGAAGCGTGGAGAAAATTCCATAAACTCGCAAATGAAGGGAATCATCCTTTTCGAATTGTGGAAATATTTTGAAATGCGCACTGTATGTACTCTGTTATATTAATTTCGCGTTACATGAGTGCTCGCTGTTATCGATGCCTCGGAGCAAGGATAAATTAATAACAGTTAGACCCCGGTCACATTTTCCAAGACCGTGCTCCGCGTACACCGAGTTATATTTCACGGAGAGATTTCACCGTCGAAACTGATCTCTGTTCAATCTGTTTGCTAATTGGACGGTATCTGCCCGCCGAGGTAATTTCATTCGCAAAAACCCGGGCCGCTTTGAATAATCGCGCGTACGTATCCCGATATCATGCTGGGTGCGTTTTTATCAGGACCGAATGGCCGTGTCCCGTCGCATAATATTCTAATTGGCCCGTTTCGCAGAGACACATGCACAGCTGGACGTGTGTAAATGTGTAATTCGCCAATAAATGTCAGCGCTGGAAAAACTCGGCCAAAAACATGCCGTTCTGCAAAACACGGGAAGTTCGACAATCTTTTAAACATACCATATTATTTTTCGTCATAAATTCACAATACATACGTCTGACTTTACAATGTTCAAATAGTATTTACAGAAAATATGAGCTCGATATCTGAAACTACCAGGACGTGACAGCCATTTTATCAAAGCCATGTCTGCAAAACACCGCTGTTGTTCTACTAGTATACCTCCTTGGAGTTTCATCTAATACACCTTCTTAAAATTTTGTATTTAAGAATACTCATCTTCCACATTAAACTAGACAAAAATAGGTAGTTCTCGCTGAAACCAATTTCTTAAAAATTCATTTTTAAAAAAGTTATAGCCCCTTGAACTGATTATTCAAATATAGAATTTTTCATCTACAATTCTGCTTCTTTCATTTGTAAAAAAAGCAGAATTCGTCAGGAACAAAATGATGATCTGATGAATGTAACTATACAATTTTATCGCAATTGGTGCAGCATTCTTCTAAATATTTTTGGTGGCGATTTTGAAAATTTCGTTCGAAGAAGGACGCGTTGGAAGAGTCATTTTAAAAAATCGTTAAAAAATTTTTGTGGACGTGGTCTCTAATTGCTTCGACGTCGATGCATTTTATGCATATTATTCTCTCGCTTTTGTTCATTTTTGACGACTTCCGGTTCTACGAGGGACGTGTGTGCAGGATATCCCGTGCGGCTTTATTTTCGGATACCGGATCGATTTGAGCACAGACGTCGACAGAAGTCTGCAAATTTCGAGGCTGTTGGCTCTGTTTAAAAAGTGCTGCATTTATTATATTGTATGAAAATCGTAGTCATGTATTCATAGGTTTCATGAGTTAATGTTACGTTACATTTACATAGTAATGTTATAGTTGTATGTAGACTAGGATTATTATTATTTATTGGTCGCAAAACGTTTTGAGGAAACCGTTTTAAGTACTAGTGTTTTTAGCAGTTGTAGCAAGTTTTCTGTTATGAAATTCTCCACTACAGTAGCACAAAACGATTCTAGATGTCAACGTTCATATCAGAGAATTTTGGATACAACATAAGAATGAAATTATTTATTGTACCCACAGGAATTCTTACTGTCATACGATGAAATCCTCGGAAATAAGATGTCTCGGCTTCAGAATGGAATATTAATTTCTCTCAAACGGAGACATGTATTACTGTCTGTCAAATGATACTACAGCACACCTGTCACCAAAGAACGGACGTATGAATTTGTCATTGTTGGAATATCGATATCTGTTAGGCGTTGAACTTAAATTAGGTCGTTGATTCAGCTTATCCTAGCTCGAGGCTGTATGCAGTTAGAATTGCTTCTATCGTGACTAACTAACGACGTTTCCAGTTAAGACTGCTTATACAAGGTGTCTCTATAGTCGTGACCTTTGTGGTATCAGAACGCAACCAAGAATTGTCTTCATATAATATTACAGCTACTAAAATTCTTAAAGTGCTTCAAGTTTCTCAAGTTTCTCAAGTTGCTCAAGTTCTCCAAGTTGCAATGATTCCGAAAAAATCACAAAAACTTTTGGACAGTTCTTCCAGCTTTCCAACGACTAGAAGAGATACGCTGGAAGACCGCATCGGCGATAAAGCAAGAAGTGAGAATAACGCAAAGCCTACAATAATCAATCGGCGAGTAGGGTCGATTGAACGTCGCTGCGGGGCCAACAACCGGTTAGAGGGTTTGAGGACGTTCTCCCCTAGCGTCCCATCATCCGTCATCTTCTTTTTCAATTAATCCCGACGGAATCCGAGGGTGTTTCAAGCCGGATTGGCAGTTTCTGCTTCGGTCCCAGGAGCGGTGTGTCCCGTTCACGCGGTACTCTCGAATTTAAGGCGTCTCATTGGCTGTCCCCGTAAATTCCCGGTGAGCCCGGAACGCGCCGGAAACTCGAGGCTAGGCTTTCCGGCCTTCGTATCTGCGCACCGTGCAAGCAGCAAGCCCGTGATCACTTAATTTGTCGCTTTTCAGAGCGAAATTCCCGTCCTCGCGACGTTCCCCAGACTAGCTCTCTCTCTCTCTCTCTCTCTCTCCCTCTCT
>CM052125.1:14491678-14526583 GCA_028454245.1 Halictus quadricinctus | reverse complement strand
CCCCCCTTCCTCAGCAGTTATAGCGAAGCCCTTTGCAATTAACGCGCGCTAATGTGACTTGTTACGACAATAAATCATTCCCCTCCGTCGTGCCCGATAATCCTGCACTGCACCGGTGCACCGTTGCATCGGGAATGCAACGCAACCGGACCCGGTTCCGACCATTATTCGCAACATAATGGATCCGATAATGGTTACGGCTCAATTTTATCAAAACGCCGCGAATTCCTGCTAGTCGTGTGCACCAACAGTTTTGATCCGTGCTGCTGGAGGTCCTTCAAATAATTTTTTTTTAATTCCGAAAATTCACCGAGAAATCAAGCTGCGATGCTCAGCATATTATAAATTTAATCAGTGGACTGCGAATTGCTATGAAAACTCTACTGAGATATTAAAGGGCTGTTAAATTGTTACGGAATGGTGGTCAGTGTATTATAAATTTAATTAGTAGCCTGTTGATTTTTATGCAAGATAAAAATTGTCTGAACTAATTGCAATGTATAGGAGTTACATTTATTTTTTTCCTTGACAATTTTGAATGGTTTGAGAATAATGCAATACCATTTTGAAAGTGTTTTGATTCAGAAGGTACATAGACTGCATAAATAATAAAGAACAATATTTGGACAGTGTTTTGATACAAGAGTCTGTATGTAGACATTTATTTGATCATTGTATACATTTTCAGTGGCTTGATAATGATTCAACAGTACCTTTAAATTCTTTGAATGTTTCACATTTAGATTCTCTTATGATTTTTCATTTGGTCCCACTAATTTTTGTAGTATGCAGTTTGAAGCCTGTTTCCGAAAGACGATTTCAGATTTTTCATTTTTAACGTTAATTTTTTTCACTTTGAGTGGTGGCTTGGATACATTATTGAATTGGAGCTCACAAATGGGTTCGGATGCAGTTTTAGTATTTTGCAAAGAAAATAAACGACTGGACAAAGCTCCGATGCGTTTTGTCTATTAAGAAAACGTAGAAACATAGGCAGCGAGCGCAAGATATACACACGAGTTTCTCTATGAACGTCGTCAGCCATCGTCGGAATTGAACAAACACTCGAAAGCATAGGATTACATAACTATATTCAACCACTATAGTTGACTTGTGCGAAGTACAAGTACAACATCACTTGTAGCTGTGAATCAACCCTGGCTTTCCAACACTGTACGGTGTTCGGGTCAAATTGTCCTGGAATGAATGTTTCACTTCGTAAATGGATATCTGCTTTATTGCTATTCATATCCTTGCTTTTCCTCCACTTTACCAGATTTTTTAAACAGTGTCGCACAAGCTCTAGAATACCGTGATTTATGTGAGCAAATTTATATTACAAATTGCAAATTTATATTTATTTAAATTTTTATTTATTATTATTTATATTTTAATTAACTGTGCACGAGTATCGCAGTTCTAATTATTTCGCTGTGCGTAAGCTGCAAAAAAAAAAACAAAGATTGAATTTCGGAAGAAGATTTCGAACAGGTTCGCGGGAAATTTTTGTCAGAAGAACGGTGCGAGCAGCTTCATTCCCTTTGGCTTCCATTTTCCGAGGAGGGTTAAACCGTGACAAGGGGGTTAAGGTGAAAAAATTTTTAATCTCGAGCAGCTTTGCAGATTCCAAGAAAACCTTCCGTAGAAGCTGACGGCAGGTTTACGAGGACATTGTTGCGTTGCAGAGCGCGGAACCAGAGAAAGAACTGAAAAGACCCGGGAATAGCGACGGAAAATACGGTGGACGGCCTTTATTTTCCCGGTGCGCGAAATTACGAATTCTCTTGTCAATAATTTGGAAACGAGTTTCGAAAGAGCATAATCAACTGTCGTCCGCAGAAATCGTGTTCCAGCTAAAATTAGTTTGCCAGTGGATAATTACTGCGATAAGTCGGGCGTCTTCTAAGAAATTGAAACAATTTGAACGATTCCGCAATCAAAAAATTACCACAACTAGCCCAATCTGTACACTTTTAATCAACGTACTTGTTTAAAAAATCGATCCATCCGGTTTTCCAGAAAAAAATTCGCGAACATGGCGGCGTATGCAAATCGTTAACTAGTTGCTTCTAATTATCGTCGAACGCAACACGATAATCGAGCGGACGTAACGATCCGAATTCGTAGGGAATTTGTTATCACGAACAAAGGAGTTTTTTTCGATCCTTTCAGCATCGTTTACGAGCGATGCTCGTTAAAGGAACATCGCGAGAACGATGGAAATCCGGGGCAATTATATTCGAATAGTAACAAGATACCATTCAAAATTTAATTGGCTTACGCTCTTTTAGAATATGTCCAGGAACAAATAATAAAAAGGTAGGGAGGAGGAGGAGGAGGGGGGGGGGGGGGAAGGGAAGGCTCGTTTGTTCTTCCATTTTCATCCCGTGGGAATCGTCTGTTCGCGTCGGGATCGATACCTCGCCCGGTTAAAAAGAAGTCACGGGCGATATTCTTTCTAGTCCCGCAGTTATGCCGGGCTGGGCAGCGTATGCAAATGATTTCTCATCGACGGCGAAAGTACTTCGGAGAAATTCTCGTGCACAGTCTAATACCGCCCGAGGACCTTCTGCTAACCGTTCCGCGATTATTCAAAGAAAACATCTCTGCTTGTTTTCTTGTCACTTGCTTGTTCAAAACGTTCCCCATTCTCCCTCAAACCTTGAAAAGCGAGCTCTAATCCCTTGTACTGTAATATCGAATCAGACTCGTGACGAAGACTTGCAACAAAATTTTCTGCACGAGGCCAAAACTGTTCGCATAAGGCCCTTAGCGTCTGACCTGCCTGCCTAGTATAACCTGAAATTGCAGTATTCGATGTAATTATGTTCGAGTTTTTCATTTTACTATAAAATTATATAATCCTGATATTGTCGACGAATTGAACAGCACCTCTCTCAAGCCTGTTCAATTTAACGAATTTAATTAACTTCTCCTTTAAATGTGTTAAGAAACGAATCAAAATACCTATTAATACCTTTATTCGCGATAATTGTACGTCAGAGAACAAGCATAAAAATTTTTTCGTACCATTTCTTCGAAAAGCCGAGATATTTTTGCGTCTGGAAAATTTTTGCAGTTTTATTGAGAGCAGCTATGTCTCAGGGACTCTCCTAACTAATTTAGTGTATTGGCAACGAACAGCCCTTGGCAGGGATTGGCTCACCCTCTTGGCAAACGGTAATTGCAACGGCAAATGGCATTAGCGAGTAAATATTTGTTTTTCTCTGCGGAAGTGTAGGCTGCTTTCTATCATGTCCGATCAATATCTGCCTAAAGAGACTCATCCCCTATTCTTTTCTGCATTATCACGTGCACCGAACAATCAACGATTTTACTCGACCAAATATATGCCCGACAATCATTTCTCATTAATTCGCGATGAACCCTGCCTCGACGACAACGGACTACTATCAACAAAAACTACTGTTCCATTTGCAACCGTGTTTATCCGTTTAGCGACAACGCTCGGAGGACTTCACGTATGCGGAATTCGTTAGTAATCGAGCGGCGAAGATAAACGGCTCTTCCGTTGATCCGGTTATGGCTCCTTTTATTTTGTGCACTTTGAATTTTATACACTTTGCTGTACTTGTTGAGCCAGTGGATTGTTTGGTCGAGCCACTGTGTTCTTTAGTTCGCTGGAAGTCGAAGTTTCGACGATATTTTTGTTTTCTTGACAGTGTTCGTTATTTATTAGGAAGGAGACGAATTGAGGATTTAATTGAGTTGACATTATGCGAGCGTCTGATGGCTGGGAGAATGTTCGCAATCCTGATCTTGATTGAGTTGACATTACTCGACTGTCAGAGGTCTGTGAGAAAGTGTGCAATTGAGGAAAATGCAAAATCAATTTGTTGGGAAGCATGTGATTCGATATTTCTGATTTAATGAATTTTTATTATATTTTTAGTACTATTTGTTAGAATGAAGGAGAATTAAGAAGACTGTTTCGAATTGGATTGATACATTTGGGGAAGTCGGAGTGTCTGAAATCTGCGAGAGAGTTTGCAATCCAGTATTGGTTTCCAGCAAAATAGAGCTATTCCAGAACTTTTCCTCTAATTCGAAGCTAATCTTCATCCGCAGCTTTTACGAATTAGTGCACTTTACAAAGTAATTTAACTTTGTTGACTCAACAAGTAAGCTATTCGCGATTTCCGAGAATTTAATACAAAATTGTGTAACATTACCCGTGTTTGCCTGTAATATTCAACGCGGCTGATAAGTTTGATAAATGCTAGCTTACTTATGAAAACGGATACTCCTCCGCGCAGCAGCACAAAGCGTTTCTAATTAATTGTATAAATATTGATTGCTTTGCTTGAACTCGCAATCACACTTGATTGTGTCGAAACAATGCTATTGTTTGATAAATACTATCATTGCACAAGTTAACATTTCTTTCGGACTTTAACCTAACGTACCATAATATATTTCTGGCGAACAAATTAAACGAATACTTGCTATTAGGAAAACGAGAACACGTTTTTCCTCGAAAATGTTACAAATTGAAACACCTGCAAGATTATTAAAAAATGTTTTTCTACCATGAATTTAAAGCTTGAAGCTTCCTCTTTCCAACGACTTTTCAACATTTTTCCTACCACTTTTTGCTGTTGCTTTATTCCGTTTTGAATGACAGGTTTACAGACAACTTTATAAAAATATAACGCACGAGAATCTTTTTTCTCGAAAATAATACAAATTGAAACGTCTATAAAAGCATTGGCAAATTTTTTCGCGAACGAATCCACCACAGATTTGTAGATTAAAGCTTCCTCTTTCCAGAAGAATGGAATACAAAAATGGGAACTACAGTGTAACTCACATTTTTATCTGTACACCTTTCATTCGAAGCTGAATAAAACAACCAAAACAAATGGTACATCATTTTTTAAGGGTTTGTTACAAAGAGGGTGAATCATCAATCTTCAAATCCCAGGTGGATTCATTGACGGAGAAAATTTTTCAATGTTTTTAGAGATCTTTCAAAACATAGAAGAAAATGATATTTACAGCCACTGTGTTTAAAAAATTGACAAATGTGGATGGTTCCATCGTGAATTAATTGTAGAATTGCAGAAATGGTTTCGTGAAAATTCGCGAGGCCGGGCAGAAGCAGGTGAATTTTTGCGACAGACTGTGTCTGTCAGCCAGAGAAAGTGCATCGGTCAGCGTCTCCCGATAAAAATACATGGTCGGGTGGCTGAGAAAGGTCAGCGATCCGGTAACGAGGGTGGATCGGGTTCCTTTCGGTCCGCGAGGCTCAACAAGTGCGAGTAGAATGTCGTCTTCATTGTCGTCGAGGTTCTCCTCGCACCGTGACGAACGGACAGAAAGGACAGGAAGAGAAGGAGAACAGGAGGACAGAAAGGAGGAACGGCTTCTGCTCTTTTGATGTTCGACTCGAGGGTCGGAGTGGACCCTGCCCCGAGACGCTTTCCGGCTGAAGCCGTCTGGAGAGCGCAGACGGGTCGCGAAACACCCACACGCACCCACACGCGTTCCGATGCACCCTCCTGCCACCTTTCCACGGCTAATTAAACGTTTATTTTAATTACACCCGGTGGTCTAGGGGAGAGAAACCGTCAACGAAGCGAATTCGTTGACGTTGACGAACGCTGAATGGAACAGTGGATCTGCGAGATTCCTCCCGTTGAAATTCTGCAACCAAATTATTTTATTTCAAGAATTTTTCAGGCGATTTTTTTATCATGCATTGCTTCACCAGATTTTTGACTCTGTTCGTGGATATTAGACCGTTGAATTCTGCGAATTGTTAACGACCAGAATTTGAAATATTTCTGACCCAAATACAACGATATATTTAAAAATAAGATTGTAAACATATAAACATTTTTAAAAAATGTTTCACGCTAATCCTACCATGGTGAAACGATCAAGTTTTGTTTGTACGATTTTTGAAATTATGAGGACACTGTCCTGGGAAATGATTGAACAAATTTCATTGTTCATGCAAATATTATAACAAAAACCGTACAGAATTCATATAAATTCTATCTTCTTAATTTTTCAAAGCTATGCATACAGCAGTTGATTTTAATTCCCCACAGGAGAAGTAAACAGTAAAAGTGCTGAAATAATTGAAGAATATCAATGCAGAATATTATTTCCATCTTGATGAAATTATTAAAGAAGCAGTGACAATTTTGTTTGGCTCCTGCAACCGACACAGACAATTCTTATTTTGTATAAAGGTCCGCAGTTTGATTATAACAAACTGTCTGTGCATAAACCCTTCGCCACTTGATTCCTACATATACCCAACGGCTTCAATAAATAAATTAACAGGTGACTGCAGCTTCTCCGAAACCGTCGGAACCTGTCGCTCCGATATTCTCCGAATTACACGAGCGTAACGGCGGATGTAATCCGAAAAAGTGTGTCGTAAAGTCGATATAAAATTCATTTGCAGTTTCATAATGCACCGTGGGTTGGCTCAAAGTGAATTTTCGATGCGCTAGCTTCAGGATCAGAGTTATCCGCAGAACTGCCGGAGTTCCAGGGTTAATCAGCTCTGATGTTAACTCCGGGAAGCTGTATAGCAGATTTATCTCGTCCGCATTTGCAAGTTATTCTTAACAGCTGTTATTCCCCTAAGGTCCTCGCTCTCTCTCTCTCTCTCTCTCTCTTGAAAGGCTTCTTGCCTCGTCGAAATTCCGGAATAAGTTTATTATTTGGGTATTTTTCGGCCGTAACTTCCGAGGATGTATTTGTGAAGCTTCGTACAGACTTGAACATTTCCCAGAACGGCGCAATGTTAAAATTTTCTTTAAATTAATTAAAAAATTATTATAAACATATATTATAAACATATAACATAAAATTATTATTATCAGTAGATGAGAATAATTTTTAATGAATGGGTGAAAAAACCGGCAACCGATAGATCGACTGCGCGCACAATGGTGCCAAATGGCCAAAGAGCGGCAGAAAATCCGTAAAAACGAACGTATCGAACGAATTTGTTTGAAAATTTGTGGAAAGATTGCCACAGATACAACGCGTATTTGGTAAAAATAATTTTTTAAAAAAGTTGTTAAACATTAAGTAATACAGTGAATTCCCGCTATAAGTTAGTTACACGGTTCTGGCGGCAGACATTTAGACGAAATCTGAGGTTCTCTGGAATCTGGAAATACAAATGTCAGTGTCAAAGGTTTATGATATAGAGACGGATATTGACAAGGGGGTTGAGAAAATGTCTTTCTCTGATACAATGTTACACGTAGAAACGGACAGAAAAGCTCAATATATTATATACCCTGCGGTGATGTGGGTAGTTCCAATCACTTTCAACCACGAAGCTTACATTGACTTACAACGGGAATTCAGTGTATGTGAAGCATACAACAAATCCTTTAATAGATTTTGGTCTGGCACTGATTGTTTTGGCAAGGTATAATATTCAACTAATTTTGTGTACAATTAGACCTACAACATCCCTTGGCCGCAATTTAAATTGAAATATCAATTTTCAGAATTTCCAAGAACGAATCCTAAGGAAATGACGGTGTATTTGATGTTTTAGGTGAATTTTTTAGAAATATTTCCATATAGCAAAGAAAAATGTGAAAAAAATTGATATTAAATATTTTCTTATACATATTTATTTCACATGTTTCTTTATTATTTGAGATACATATTTTAAAAATTTCTCTTAAGACATCAATTTTCACCGTCGCTGAAAGTATGTAACTCCTTAAAGTGATAGATATAAGAATCCAGTCATTCTATTGTCGGAGTTTTTATTATGGGCTAATATTAAAAAACCGATTACACCAGTAAACACACACAAAAGACAGTAACCATACATCACACTGGAGGCGCAAGTTGGAACGTGCGACCTCCACGTGGTGTATCTTGCATTATTCTAATGCCAGAAGTACACTTGTCGTTCAATATACGATAAAACTGCATCAAATGTTGGATAGTTTCATTTTTACGGATTATTTTGCCACTTTTTCGCCAACAACAGTGATCTAATGAACAAAAACTTTGTTTATGTACAACATAAAGAAATTATTATTTCTTTTTATTCAAACAATTAATTCTAACTAACTATTTCACATATTTCTTTATTATTTATGACATATCCTTAGCAAGTTTGACCCGATACATAAAAAAACCGTAACTTCCGTTTCGGATTCATTAATTACATTACACGGATTTTGTGAGAATCTCTGATTTTAGTCAAATACTAGTTATTCCATGACTTTATGTCTTCATGTCTCGCTATTAGGCAGTACGAGAGTAATTTCTTTGTTATAAAAATCGAAAATTTATAAAATGGATTTATTGCCGCCTCTGCGCCACTGTGGCGTTGCGTCGTCGCGTCACGAGTTTCGGTTGAGTTAAGTCCCCGAACAATCTTGATTCATGGACTCCGAGCTAGGATCGAGTTCGGTCGATGAACTCGCGTCTTCGAACTATCCTGGCTTATGGATTTTGGTTTCGCAACAAGATTGCGCCGCGGAATCTGATCTCTTAAAGAACCTGGTTTGCGGATATTGGTTTCTGAGCGACTTCCGACCAAGAAACTTGGTCTTTTATAGTCCTTTATCTGTTTCAGTCCTGATCATTTAGTCCCATGACGCTCCCAAAATTCCGGCTACGTTTACCTCGTATCGTTTTCTTATCGGTTATTTCGAGTCGTCCAATTATCTTCTGTGTTTTTACAATTTCCTTACTTGCTGTAGTATCTTCGAAACTTCATATATTTTATCTACTCGGTCTAGTCCACATGCTTCGTTCACTATGATCGACTGCCTGTTGCTCCGCTGTATTCATCCTTCTCTCGGACATGTTCGTTCGCTGGGGTTATTTCTTCAATTATTTTTTTGATTGCTATCGCTGTTTATTCTGACTTTATTCCGATTAAATAATTCTCTTTGTGTTTGTCTCTGTCGCTTCAACGTTCTCCTTTCGCCATTAGTTTTGATCACATGATTACTTTGCATCGCAAAATTTGATTTACAGAGTACTTTTTATATTCTACTATGACAATGTTTAATTATTGAGCTTGATAGTCTAATAGATAATTTGATGAGAATTTTCTTAAAGGGGGGAAATAATTTTTTTTTATCTCCCTTATTCCTTATGCACTGGATGCACGTCTTCAATGTTCTCGGCTACTTTTCTTACTTGAAACAAATTCTTCGTCTCCCAATAATTAATTAACAATTTTAAACTCGTGAATTTTAAGAATGCACACTTTTGGAGGAGAATCAAGAAATTCATCTTCTCGTAATATTTAAAGTTTCCCATTGAAAGATATCAACAATTCAATTAAAAGTCTCGGATAGAATGTCTGTGTCACGTGGGAATTTATATTCGACCATCCATTGCAAACATTTCATTTCCAGATGAAAATGCAAACCGGTATTGTTTATTCACGCAGTAGACTAGCAATGGCTACTATTGTATTCTATTTTCTCATATGGCAATTGGTATTCAGCAATTCTGTGCACAGTTCATTCAATAACTTAATATCTAGCAGAGTACCGATGATGAAACCCAATGACAATTCCTTTTATTACAAAGACATTTACTCATTGCAAAAGGTGACGTAAATTGTTTAAGTAATAAAAATTTGTTTGTTTAAACAACCGTTCAAGTAATAAATATGTATTGGTTTAAACATTTGTTTCAATAATAAAAATTGACTTGCTTAAACAATTGTTTAAGCAATAAAAATTTATTTGTTTAAACAACCGTTTAAGTCATAAAAATGTATTGGCTCAAACATTCGTTTAAATAATAAAAATTCATTTGTTTAAACAATCGTTTAACTAATAAAAATGTACTGGTTTAAACATTTGTTTCAATAATAAAAATTTATTTGTTTAAACAATTGTTTAAATAATACAAATTTATTTGTTTAAACAACCGTTCAAGTAATAAATATGTATTGGTTTAAACATTTGTTTCAATAATAAAAATTGACCTGCTTAAACAATTGTTTAAGCAATAAAAATTTATTTGTTTAAACAACCGTTTAAGTCATAAAAATGTATTGGCTTAAACATTCGTTTAAATAATAAAAATTCATTTGTTTAAACAATCGTTTAATTAATAAATAGTGTTCCAACTAAATAGTATTACGACTTGGCAACATTTTTTCTGCGTATAATACTCCATCATTAATTGCATTACATCTGATGAATTACAAGGAAGACTAAATCCTTTGAGCGATAAACAGTGTCTTATAAATGCACTTTTAGTGATTTGATGAAATGAAAATCTATGAACAGCTGCCAGTTTCGATATTATTTCTGACAAAGTTGGTCGTGTAATAAATTTATTAATTGTTTCATTGTCACCTGAATTCCGAAAAAATACTTGGTTCATCCTTACCTTTCACTCTTTTAAAACTGTGAACACCTTCAAGATTCCTACGAAGACCTATGGTTGTCGATCCTTCGCATGAAAACTGTTTTTCACAAATATTGGAGGTAGCAGACTCTTTGTTTTTATTTTTTCGAAAATATTCCCAGCAATCTTTGTATGTCTTATTGGTACCGATCGGCTAAAATAGTATGATTAACCAGATTATACAAACAACAAATACATAAACATGACAACAAAGAAATTATAGTAATAATTACTAACGTGACACCAAATATGCTCAGACGTACAAAAGTAATAAAACTTCTGCGTTGGAATTCAAACGTAAACTGCCTGTTTGTGCACGCAAAACAGAATCATGAGTAACGAGAGTAACACGACTAACGCGAGTAACGCGAGTAACACGAGTAACGCGAATAACGCGAGTAACACGAGTAACAAGAGTAACCCGACTAACGCGCGCGTAACAGGAGTAACGCGACGCGTTTGCAATATTTTATGGCTGGCATCTAGAAATTGTATTAGATCGTGTTGTACAGCGAATATTAAAGCACCAAGTGCAATACCTCACATCGACACATGCATTCGCAACAATTATTATAAATTGATATGCTGCGTGTAGAGTTAAATAAAAATTTTCCTAGATCTAAATTTCTCGAGAAATGAGAAATAATCAAGTATAGAATTTCTCTAGAAAGAATTCTCGAGAAGGAACACTAGTCTATACTCTTGCAAATTATTGATCTCACACTGCAACAGGAAAATCGAAAAACATTGAGAGTTGCATAGTTCCCTCAAAATACATATTCTATCAATGATTACCACTGTATTCAATAATTAGATTGCTGATTCCATGCATACACACTATCCACGGTCAATTCATCACAATGATTAAATCAGTTCAATTACTTACACTACAGTCACTTAAATGCTCTTTACCACTCAAATTACAGAGTCCCCACCAAAATTACGACTTTCAAAATAATTCCAGTCCCCATAAGAGGATAGAAAAGTCGTTATTTTTCCAAACACGAGCAGTCGAGCGACACCAAATATTTTCCCCACAGGAATAGCGGCACGGTGCTCCGGAACAAAGCCGGGAGCAGTCGTTATTATTTCGCAGTCCAGACGCTATTGCATCGGGAGCTGCCGATCGATTAGAAACGCCCCGTCATCCCGCATGTGCGACAATTGAAGTGCGTGCGCAAATTTCCCCTGCGAAGCTCGGCGTCCAGGGTGGCCGCAGGAAATGTATCGCGCCGGAAATGAGCGCCGAGCATCGTAAAAAATTCATATACGTCGAAAATATACAAGTTGACCTAAAATGTTCTATTTCCTTAAAAGAGGAGTGATTCCTAAGGTCATTTGAAGTAACCTTTATCATTTACTTAAGTGCGGCGCGATTTTTCGCAACTCTGTGTCCCAGGGACGGCGCGCATGGCCGCCAAAGGCACAAAAGCCATCATACTGGTTCGTACCGTTCAAACTGATGGTTTCCACGGAAACCACTATAGTGGCGTACAGACCTTAAGAGATCAGGGAGCTATATTAACGAAAAACGCGGACCAATTAGTGCGCGGCTACAGCGCACGAGTATCATCGTTTCCATAGAATCATCCCTTCCAAGGAAACAACTTTATGACACCCTGTACATGTATCTCGCATCGAGCCCCATGTCGTCGCGTTTCCCTCGATACGCCCGAGGCCTAGGGTGCTTAGGGTGTATAGCGAACAGAAAACCGTGGCAGTGGCGCGGCACATGTCGCCGGCGAGCTTACGCTCATGAATACAACGAGGGACAAGTGATGTCTACGCATCGACCGGCGTCGACACGCTTTTTCCGACCGAGGGTTCGCGATGCCGACCCGTTCCTCCGCAGAAATATTGGCTTGGACACCGGCAAAACATCCTGAATCCCGAGGAGTTTTCACGACGGTAGCGATTAGGATCACCCCTTAAAAGAATCTTCCCTGAGGGACGATTCTCGACTGTTCCCTGAAAGGATGCTCTTGAAATCCTTTATGGGAATGTTTTTCATTAATTTTTAAGAGGAGGATAGTTTATGGGATGTCCTTTAACCGCTTGCACTACGATTTATTTTACGCTTGCAGTGATTAGAACTTCTTTGTCATAATTTTTTAATTTTTTCTCGTATGTTCTTGTGCATTCTAATTTATCGTAGTATATTCTACTCCATTTTAGTATATTCTAGTACATTTTAGTACATTTTCGTATATTCCAATTTATTCTAGTATATTCTAGTTGATTTTATTCTGGTACATGAAAGTGTTTCATCCAACATGGAAGGAGTACATCATTGAAGCAGAATAGGAATATTCGAATATTTGAATATTTGTCGATCAGTGTTAGACTCAAGAGCACCAGGAACATAACGGATCGAGATGCCAATTAAATGTTATTTTTAGTCATTTGAGGTATGAGGAAGCTTGCGAATCAACTAGCTTTTGTTTCGTTGGAACCGAAGAAGGAAAATCTAAAACGATAATCATGAAAAAGGGAAACGCGGTAAATTTCACCCATTTTTTACCATAAGCCCCATTTGGGGATTATACTGCCCCAATGTATAAAAATGTAACTGTAAAGCCCCGTGGCTCCCATCGGGGGTAATAAACTTCTTTAACTCTTGTGCAGCGTTCGGGTCAGTTTGACCCGGAGCGAATATTCAACTTTCTGGTGCTTTTCCGGTTGCAGTACCGCTACATTACTGTGTATAAATATACAGTCATACGATAAAATTCTTACTTTGTTTCTCCCAATTTGACAATAAAAAAGAACAGACACTGTCTTATAAAATGATTAAAAACCATTGAATTAATTCCTTCCGGACAATCAATGCATTGAAACAGCATCTTAATGTTTGCGATTCCTGCCAGTAACACACTCTCTATTAAGCAAGACGATGTTGAAGAAAGTGCAGCTCGTACAATTTTCAATATCTTGGCTCGAGAAAAATGTATTGTGTACTCCAAATTATCGTGAATACATGTGCAAGAAATCAAGCCACAAGATTCTCCCAGTTTCTCTAAAAAAAAAAAAAAAAAAAAAAAAAAATCTTAAAGTGGACAAAAAAGATTACATGCGAGATCAGAATAAATTAACACTAAATCAATTTTATACACTATGTTTTACCCTGAATGAAACGATACAGATATTTCTATGGGAAACTATTAAACAAATCCAAATAAAAATCTAAACAAATTCAATCCCATCAGACAATTTTTATCAGGCACCACAAGTCAATCGCTTCCAGCGGTCACACTAAATCCATTGTCAAACACCAGTTCTTTCTATGTGGAATGAAATGTAAAAATGTAAAAAAATTGTGGGATAGCTGCAGGCTCGTGTAGGACATTCACAGACGCAAAGTCGCGAGAGGAAAACTATCCGAATAACTTCACTACAACGAACGGGGCTGGTCGGGCCTGAATTTTTGACGATCAGTTTAACACGAGAGCTATCTCGTGCCGGATCCCGTTTGCACAAATTCCCGAACAAATCCTGGAGCAGAGAGCGACGCGGATCCGTTGATCCGGCGAGCCGTTAATCGCCCTCACCTTTGGAGCTCCGAGGATTAACGATCTGAGGTTCTAAAACAAACATTCCGGCCAGTGGCTGTGTCAGCAGCGCCGTGTGTGACGATTGGGAGCTGGCCGACAAGCGTCTGACTTCGAACCTCGTTTTCCTGCCAGATTTCCTGCACGGCCACGCTCTCGACGATCCAGAAATTGTTCCTGATCAACTCGGACTCCGTTTCCCGGTCTTCTCATCCCGGAAACGAGCCCGGTTATTAAACCCTTGGCCTCGAATCACCGGCCAGAATTTCACACGTCCGCATTTCGCTCTTACGAACCAGTCCCCCTTCAAAATTAAGTAACTTTCTGAAAAGTGGACCGAGCGACTTGAAATTTTTCAAAATGGCAGAGGAAGGACGTGGTTTATTATGTGACGCGCGGACAAATTTTTAGAAAAATTTTAATCCACAGAGTAGATAGTGATTTTATAACCATTACTTCTTCTGAGGGTGTCATGCAGATTTTATCTGTAGGTTGTAAGCTTATTTAAAATTAAAAATTACAATCAGGTATTCTTTTGTATCGTTAGCATGCGACCAAAAATTTTGTGAGGAGTGACATCTATGCAAAGAGAAATGTTCAATTTTCTTACAAAAATGCATTTTAAGTCCACAATTTAGGCATTAAAAAAAAAAATTCATACAACCTATCGTCTCAATTATAGGTTTCATAGATAAAAGAACTCTTCATTAATATCCGTTCAAATTTCAGTCCAGTAGATCTTTCTTAATTTTTACTTTTATCCAACAAGATCGCGTTTAATGTTACAATTCGAGCCGCCTACGCTTCAATCACGAACAATTCCGAAACTACAACAAATTTCACCTTAAAATTTTACAGAGACTTTTCTGAATAGTTAAATTACAAGATCCCACAGAAATAAACTCGATCGTTTTCCACCGGAAAAAAGAAATTCCCGGTTTCTAAGTGGTAAAGGAACGCATAAAAATGTCCGCGGCAAATATTTCAAAGTTTTGCAGTTTGCCGCGCTCTCCCCGCGTAAGCTGATTACCAGCAAAGCCCGAAATTTCTTAGAAGGCTTCTGCGTTTAACCGCCGATCGATATTCGCCGTTTCCGATGGCCTCTGACCGTCCGTTTCTCCGCTCGAAGACAACGCGTTCGTTCGGCGCTCGACCTCGTCGACGATGTTCGGCGTTCGTGTGTCTTTCGACGATTCCTGCGAAAATAAGCAACACGTCGATACGATTAATAACTGGGGGCAGATTTCCGGGTTTAACATTTCCAAATCGCCGCGATACCCTTCGTTCTCCAGCCGGACGATGCGTCCGAGAGTACCGCGTTGCTATAGAAACCTACCCCTGCGTTCTGCTGCGGCTCTTGGCCGGCAGCGGTTCTCAAAATACTTTCCCTTACCACCATACTACACTGAATTCTTGAGATTTTCGCGCGGTTGACCTATGACGATGCTGGCAAGTTCGAATTCTGCGGCTTTCATTTTTTAAAGCTCTGGGAATCCTAATTTTCCAGGGGTGATTCGCTCCTGGGCAATTCTAAGATGATTGTTGCATTTGAAAGTGTATTGGGAATTCTACATTTTTTTTTAGGAGTGCAAGAAACCCTTGAATAACGTAGGAGTAACCGTATCTCCATTGTAAATTGATTAATTTTGATTTTAATATGCGCTTGCAATTTTAATGTTCTCGTCAAGATGCACAACTCCCACTAGTAATTTTACTTGAGGTATATGCTAATGAATTGGGGATTTTGATATATTTTTTTTTTTCTTTTTGAGGTGATGTGCTGTTTGATTTTAATATTAATTTTTATTTTAGGGCGCGTCTCACCCCTCAGTAATTGTAACCGTTGCATTTTCCAATGCTCTGAGGATTTTAATTGTTTTTCTTAGAAGTTTAATTCATTTTTGAAGAACATTAGAATAAATGTATGTTAATTATGAATTGTTTAATCGTAGTGTGCAGTGAATTTGTCAGCGCGCTGGTATTTTTAATATTGTCTTTGTAAAGTGTGGTTCACCTTTAAGCCATGCGGAGATAATTTTGCGCCTTTAATGTCAATTTGTCGCGGTAATTCTGCGTTTCTTCAGCATGAAATTCACCTCTAGCATTGTGCTTTTCTGGTTACGCATTTTCTTGGAAATGCAGTTTCGACTGTTTGTGTGAATTAATTAGAAAGAAAACTTTGCGTCCAGGTGGAAGTGACTTGAGCAAGGTTTAATACATTCGGAAATTGTAGAGGCTACATGTTTCCCTACATTTCCGTTTTGTTGCGCCTTTTCACTTCTTTAAGGCCTGTTTATGCTATCTCCGAAGTGCAAAGCTATTTTGAAATCGCCTGGGAGTTAGAGAGAAGTTGGAGAATACAGTTCTGGGTCTAAAAACGAAGTCTGCGACCTTTCGCAGGTGTCTGAAACTATTCTACACGCCATTTCATTATATATTCTGTCCCACCGATGTACCATTTTAACACGGAATAATGAAAATAACGTCTAACATGAAACTACTCAGCTAAAAACGCAACAATTAATTAAATATAAAATGTAACACAAAATATTAATCTATTATAATATTTAATCTTAAATATTAAATATTCTGCAGTAAATAATTTATGAATTCAGAATTACTGTTTTACGTACAGACAGAATTTATTACAATTTTCTCACTGAGTGTTTTCTGTCGTTAAAAAATACCACTGGCTCAGTATAAAATTTTATACGAATTTATCTCATGTCATCTGTATGAATTATTTACCCGTACGAAACGTCAGGTAATTAATTAGAAAACTTGTATCCTTTCTTCCGCATCCTTTCACCCTATAATACGTTTCAGAGCAACCAGCAAACGCCATTTCTCTAGAAATCCGTAAGATACACGGATTCCGTCGAAAAATCAACCATTATCGGCGCCGTTCTTTTTATCAATGAACGAACGATGATTTACGAAGGTATCGGTCCGTTTGCAAAGGGTATATTCCTTTGAAGCTCCAGCATGATGGATTACAAAGTTTTGTCGCTCGGTCATTTTTCTGCGAGCTGCGAGATATATGAGGAAACAAGCATAGAATGCAACGCATCACTGGCCGGAGGTCATTCAATTCCCTAACACAGCACGCAGCTACTATCTTACTGTGTCAAATTCTGTTCTAGCGTTTTTATCCTCGGTTTCGAAAAATCCCAACTGATTGTTGTTGTCGGTGGCATTCACGAGAGAACACAACTGTACGAACAATGGAAAACACGTAAAATAGACACCTTTCGGACGCCTCTCAATTAGTCAATATTCCATTTATGTTCCCATAGCCACAAACGAGTACTGTAGAGGCGACCATTTTTTAAAAACTCTTCAGATTACCTCTCGACATTTTTCACTTTACCTCTTTTCACAATTTTCGAGTTGTTCTTTTTTTTTTAAAATCTCCATGTTTCGATATTCTCAATATATTCCATTTCAACAGTGTTGAATGCGTTTTCATTCAAGTTCTCTGGATATTTCCAATTTAATGCATACCTATTCTTCTTTTAGTACAATACTTCATTCACTTATCAATAGACAAATTTATTTCTCTCTCGTGACAAAATAAATATTAAATAATTGATAAATTTACGAGGTTCACATTCAACTGTATTCATCGGTATACAAAATCTCTTTCCATATTTCCTTAATAAAGTCAAAATAGAATTAATTAATTTTCAATTTCCCTCTCTTCCCAACGAAATAAAAATGAAACACAAATAAATATACGTAAAATTGTCAACATTAGTCACTACTAGTCTTAATCAGCTAAATTAAATAATTTCATGTAACCCAGTGTCTAACCCAGCAGAACATTTCACCCTGAACACCTAACTCTCACTCTCGTCCATTGATCGGCTTCCCTCAGTCGAAATTGAGTCAAAGCAGCCACAGGATTTCACGCGAACAACATCTGGTTGACCCGGTATTTTCGAAAATTCAATGCTCCTTGTTGACACGGAATTCCGGATGTTTATGCATCGAAGGTTGGCGAAAGGGATGGGGTTGAAATGCCGTAGATCATCAAGCTGTTCCCCTAAAAACCCTCCGAATGGCCGGTGTCCGATCCAGCCGGTGGAATCTGTCAGCCTGGGACGCGATACTCGAGTTGAAGCACGTTGGATGATCCGTCTCTTTCATCCCCTAAAATTTGACTTATTTGTCGAGCAAAGGGAAAGGTGGGGTTGGTTTTGGACAATCGAATCGCCCCGTAGTTTTTTCGACGATTTCCCTGGAAAGCCATTGCCAGCCAATCTAGATGGCACCGTGTATATCCACGGTGTACGTGCTCTTGTGGACTTATTGTTAGGGAGGCTTTTAACCCTGCAGCAACTTCGTACACTGCGATAAACCCCGGAGATGGAAATCGGAACCCGTATTTACGGACGCCCGGTCACCGATGCGAATTTCTTCCCTCGTAAAGAGAGTGCAAACACCCGATCGTGTACCGCCTCTCCTCCCCATACCATATCGCGATCCTTGCGGAAGCCTGCTATTACCTTCACCCTCCATCCCCCTCGGTGCTCGTCGCTACATTAAGCTTTGCTTATTAACACTGCTACAGTAGGATCGATAGTTTGCATATGAAAAGTGGCGCGAGTGTGTAATGGTTATTTATACGCTTGGAGGGGGTGGACGGGGTAGCTCGGCTGGGATGATTATTGGGGGTGAGTCTGCGAAAATAAATTTCAACGTGGGATGAGAGGATCGTTTAATGGGATTTGGCTTTGGACTGATCTAGGCAAGGAAGGGGATCTACGTATGAAAAGAAAGGGTGCAGCAATGGGAGGGGATTCAGGAGGGAAAAAGGATTTAGGGGGGATAGGGTGGATAGGGTGGATGCAGCGAAGAATTGGGATCTAGGGAAGAGAATAATCGTCCAAGAGGAAATTTTTAATCCAAGGTGAAAGTTGGGATCCAAGAGGTAGGGATGGTTTCCAGAAAAGGAAATGGTGAAGAGCATGTCCACCAAGGTCAACCAAGGTCCACCAGGGACCACCACTCCTAGATCTCCCGAAAAGTTCAATCATCCTGGCAGTTCCAGGATTAACAATTTTTGGCAGCGCAGTCCTATTTACTATGTAAAGTGTTGTACATGTCCACAACACGAGTCTATCCAGGGACATATATCGGATAGGAGATACTATTCTCCGATGCACTGCCGAACGTAGAAATGGACTTCGAGTGGCCTCGATTCATGGCCTTTCAGGGGTATACCTCACGGCTGTGGAGATAGATCTGGGACTTTTATCGGCTAGATATTTGGGATACATATCGAGTAAAGACTGTACTCGGTCGCATAACCGATTGACAACGGCGCTACGAACTTGATAGTGAACTAAACTCTGTACCGTAGTCAAGATGCATTTATCAGCATTTAAACATGGACTTTTCACTTCAACACAATTTTTCCAACTAATCACTTTGCACAATAAAAGGGCGCTGTCGTCAGTGTGAAATTTTTCGCACATAACGCTACAACTATTTGCTTGATCAATTCTGAACATTACTGTATTCAATATAATTGTACACAGACCATCAACCTTTTGTGTCTGTACATTCACTCTTTTCCAACAACACATCCATTCCAAGCAATAGAGATTCTCACAGTATTTCTCTCCTCGACACAATCCCGTCACCGAGCGGAATTGTTTATCAAAAAATATTGAGCCCTTGCTACGAGAGAAAGGATTTTCCACGGAGACGGCGACTGGAGACCTTAACTTCCGATATTCCGTAGCCGGAAGTGGATAGCAAGAATTTGTCGTCGATCCCCTCTCGACAGAACAGCTCTCAGGATTGATACGTCGCGATACTAAGCCATTTAGAAGATTGAAAGACCTTTCACCGATATCTTTTCGGGTCACAGAGTGAAAAAAGGGCCACGTCGACTTTGTCCAACTCTCGCGATTTCACTTGTAATCGGATCGGTCGACGTTCCGACGTGGGAGGTATATAATAGTATAGTGTACACCCGATTGAATTCTAGTCGTAATTAGCGAGAAACAATTTTATGTTTTGTTTTATCCTCGATGGGATTTTTAGTCGACGGGGGACGAAGGGGCTCTCGAGTGGTGTTTCCAAACACTCGGCATTACGTCACCGACGTTAGGTGGTTGAGACGAGTCTTTCCCAAAGACGATTTAGGATTTTTTGGGGTGTCGTGATCCTATTAATCAGATTCCTGCGCAGGACATCTCATTGCAAGTTGGACGACATAGCTGGCACAGCATTGCACGCATTTACACGCGTAACCCTTGGCTTGTGCTGGTTAATCAGGAGATCCATTGCACATCTGTCCGCAGCTCTGCTTTGGCAGGAGTGAAACTCCTGCTGCCATCCTCTGGTTGCCATCTGGTCCGCACCCTAATTTCACCCCTTGCGATTTCCTTCACGGCCACAATAATTAGGATAAGTCTCGATATATGTCAACAACACAGATCTTGACAGCGTCAAGTATAGACCAGGAGACATACTCGAGCCGTGTTATGTTTACGCTCTTTGGCGTTCGAGGCCTCTCGAGCTTCGTGGCCCCTCGCGGAGTATACCCCGCGGTGGTGGGGATAAGACGTTTATCCTCCAAGCCTTGGCGACATATATAATAATATTGCAAGCAAGCAATACATTAATATTGCAAGCAAGTAGGAAAATGCGTGCTGGTGCGCAGACGTTTGTCTTATGAAAGCTCTTCTAATAAAGTTACAGATAATAACTTGCTTCTATGTAACATTTATTGTACGAAAATGTCTTCTTCCTAGGAACACTTTTTAGTCACGTTTCTAAGATCAGCATTAGCGTCCATAAAAATTCGGAGAAGATTTATGGCAAGGGTTTAAATGATTCTGGAATCCTTCGCCTAATTGTCAGGTTCGCTGGAGCAACTACTAGTTAGAAGATACTCTTCTTGGACAGTAGTGGCATCTCTTTTGACTGGTTCACAGGGTCGAGATCTCGAAATGCAGGTCACGGTGGGGAAGGAATTGGGATGAAAGTTCTTCCCCGTGGCGGAGATCCCTCGCCCGCGGGAATAATAGAGCACTTTCAAAGGCAAGAACAACAGTGGAAACAGACGCATGCGGGTGACCCTGAGAAATGCGAAGAGCGGGCCCTCGGTCACTGAAGCATGCGGAGAGCAGAGAGGGCGGAAAGAGGAGAGGTTTTTTAGTGGGTATGGCTTTTTTGCCGAGTCCCACACTACCAGACCATCTGGTGTGCGTAACGCATTTTTCCTCTTCTAAAAAAAAAAAAAAAAAAAAAAAAAAAAAGAGCACTTGGCATGAGTGACAGGATCACTGACGTTAATTATCTTAACGAGCGATGGAAACCGCCACGGAGACTGACGAAATTGTCTTACCGGAATTGAACTATAGTTGTTCTTTGCCTTCCAGTTTCCCGGTGACGATTTCTGGGAAGATTGTTTCGTCTCTGTCACCGCGGATCTGCACGCACCAGGAAACTCGAAACTATGGCGCGGATAATTGTGCATATTACATTGAACTTATGCTATTAATTCTCTTCTAGCCTGATATTAATCGAGTAGTCTTTGACAAGATTAAATCTCCACATTTTTGTTTTTGTATATTCTTCGATGTTTGTTAGCATATAAACTGTTGTAACTTTATCTTAAAAAATTGTATCACAAATTTTAGAACACCGTAGTAGAGAAGAAACTTCTATCCTCAAATTCATTATAGGTTCAATCAGGAGAAAAATTTTTTTCGTGAATGAATCTTTAATGGATTTAAAGATTGAAGCTTCCTCTTTGCAAAGAGTGCTTAAAAATTGCTGTACGATTTTTTTAGCCGTTTCATGAAACAAAAATGGGGACTATCTCTCGTTGAAAGTTGAATAAAAGAGCCAAAAAAATCGTACATTAATTTTTAAAGACTGGTTGTAAAGAGAAAGCTTCAATCTTTAAGTCCATGGTGGATTCATTCGCGAACAATATTTTTTAATATTTTTAGAGGCGTCTCAATTTGTAGTGTTTTGCAGAAAGAACATATCTTTAGTTTTTCACTTGTATCGTGCAAACATATTTTAGAAAATAAATGTATTAAGGGGTGTTAAAGTAGAGCTATCTGAAGCCTTGAAAATGAACCCAGGTTCATGCCGGTATAATTATTTTTGACGAAGTTACACCATTTTAAATCTCTCGTGGATGAGCAAAAGAGATCAAAATTGATTTACCGTCTACTAGTTCAGCGTTCAATACTTAAATAATTAAATTCACCGCGCGCAGAGTTAATCCTGGTCGCTTGATCTTCTTGTGCGGTGCTTATTTTAGTCTCGAGTAGCACAATATGAAATTTTCTCGCCTTATGCGGTTAATTCCTCGTTATTTAGTATCGCGGTGGAAGAAAAGCTCAAGATAGGGAAGTGTTTGAGCGCGTAGAACAATGCCCGCCGGAAGAATAGCGTGACATGGGTCCAGAGCCCGGAATTTAACAGAGTAATCTCTGAAAATGTTGGCAAGAAAAAGCGTAAAAGTAATTGCACATCTCCTTGGGGTTTTTTCCACATCGCCGGGAATCCGCCTCTGAATTTCCAGGAAATCGTTCTTCCTCTCGTGTTTCCGTCTTTCCTTCCTCCGGACACGTGAAAATTATGGTTGCAGTTGGACACATGAAACTGAAAAACATAATGAAAATTAAGTCCGAGATATCTCCACGGCTTGTAACTTCCACAGAAATTATGAAGTTGCGAAAAGAATTGTGAAATCCCGACTGTACTTACGCATACAAAAATTGCTAAAAAAATTATTAATAATAATTTATTAATAATTGCGGGTCTTTATGCAAAATAGAAATTATCCAAGTCGCTTCTATGAAACCAAAGTTAAATGAAAATGTATTTTTCCTTTCAAACATTTTGAGAAGTTAAAAATAGCGGAACGAGGTGCTTAAATTCTTCAGGTGTCTTTTGTATTTGACTTCTTCATTTACGTCGTAATTGCATCAAATCCGCAGTCTAATAATGACGGGAAATATTTCAAGAATCTTATGATTCACTTTAAATTGAATTTTCATTTAGCTCCGACAAGATTACCTTTCGGAAGGAACCTTTGTTCAATGACACATTTAAGTTGCCATCGAGTCAGTATAACGTCATTAATTCCAATGAAAAATATTCCCTTAATTAACCACCTCTGGTTACTTTTAAACCAAATTGCAATTTCCTTTTTCAATCGATTTTCCTTCGAGACTCAATAAATTGGAATTTCCAGAAGACGGAGCAAATACCGAAGGTTCAAAAAAATTGAATCTAATTTCTGCAATAGTGCAGATCTCTGTCTAGCGAATCAGACACCCGGTAGAGCTGACAGATCTTCACCGATCCGAACAATTTATCGCGACTGTCACCGCGAGCGGCTCGGAAACCGCGAGTTACGACAACTCGGGATGCTTAATGAAACCTGGCGGTCGTCAAGCGGCGAGTTTTAATTAAGAGCGAGCCGGCGCGGAAGCAGGGTCGTTCTGTCGATCGACACCTGCCCGTTCTTTAGCAACCGATCGCGGCCGGGAACCGTTTAAATAAATTATTTCGCGGTCGGCGGCCCGCAGCCCGCCCATAAATAACACTGTCAGCCGGCCGCGGATTCGCTCGTCTTCTGGCCCTTCGATGAAGATTTATCATTATCTATTGCTGTTGAGGTGTTGTGCACGATCGGACAGGGAATTGTAAGTTGTCGGGAACACACAGGTCTCGGGATTGGAAACGCGGGACTTCTGGCGAAAAATACACTAATGGTCGAGCGAAAATTATTCGAACGCATTTCGATCAGTTTTGTAGCCAATATCTGTACGAAATTTCCACGAATCCGATGATGTTGGGAGTCAAAGGGCGAAAGTAATTTTATTTCTGCAATCGGGTTAATCCCCGAGCTTCTCGAGAAACGGAGGTATTTTAGAGTCCTCGAGCATGATTCTCCTCTCGTAGGATCCGGTACACTGGTTAACGAGAAACAGAGAAATGTGCTTGCGACCGATCGATCCAACGTATTGCGTCGAGTGTCTTTGAGAATTGCTGGCGAAAATGGTTTATTGTTTCTCGATCGGACGATTTCGATTGGATTTCTTTTTAGTCCCGGGCCCTTTTCCTGTAACTCCCGGGGCTAGAGGAAAATTATAAGAAAAGTTGACTATTGTTTAGTCTGAACGAAAATCTAAAATTGATAGACAATAGGGAAAAAGCAATATGTGGAATTCTGCAATACACAGACTACATACTTCCTGTTTTAAAAAAAATGTTTGATTGAAGGTGACAGACTAAAAGAAATGTATCAGGGACAATAACTGTTATAACCAAAGAGAAAAAAGACTAAAATTGTATTGGTTACAAATAAGGATTATAAGATAGTAAGGTACATAGAAAAAATCACGTGATGCATATTCAACAGTTACAGTTATGTGTGTAAGGTGGTCGCTTGAATAATCCTACACGAATCATAGTGTGTTCACACTTTTGCTGTTCACTTTATTGTTCTGAATACAAATCGTATGTTCCTAATCATATTTTTTTTTTTTAAACGACAATTTGTCATAACAATGTAATAAAGGAAATAGGGTTTCCAATATGACTTCAATAATTTTACACGAGTCGTAGTATTTATTCAGTGTTTTGCTGTTCACTTTATTGCTTGAAATACACACCGTCCGTTTATACAGACATTTTCGCGAGAATTGTAATCATGCTTAATACAGTAATCACGATCGTGTCCCTTGCAGTCCTCTTGCGAACGGGGTTTGTGAATTTGTGTGTAGGTAGTAAACGCCCCTTCTAAAATAGAAATGATCACAACATTTACGAATTCACCCTATACATTGAATCTTCTAATAATGATTATACGATGCAAATAATATCGTAATATTAAATTCATTTAATTCTTTCAGTTTCATTTATTCAACATATTTTATCTATTCATTTGTATCATGAAAGCATAAGATCTGCGAAAATTTTTCTTTCGAAAAATACACGATCGTTGATCACAGAAGGAGGTCCAAATTTTCCCGCTCAAGTTTGTTAGATTGCTCGTGGTTATCCCGAAGGATGTTCGAGAGCTTCTGATGTGGATTTACACGTGACGTGTCGACTAGTTGGGATGGGAGTTTTCCTCTCGTAAAAAAGGAAACGAAATATAACAAACGAACAAGAGTGGACTGTATTTTCAATGAGCCGTGACTGAATAGAAGTTGAGACAGCGTACAAGAGAGCAGCTAGAGAACGAAGTTTTCTCTAGCGTGCTGGGAATCGAATTTTAAGTGTAGAAGAGAGCAGCTAGAGAAGGACGTTTTCTCTAGCGTGCTAGGAATCGAATTGATTGGGAGGATCGAGCCAAGCATCCACGTAAGGGTAGATCCTCCCTCTACTTCTACGATTTTCCTCCCTTCCCTGTATGACAAGAATACCCCGGATTGGTCGATACGAGGACCAATTGGGGGTGGACGATTGGAAAGTGGGAGATGGGACCGAGGAACATCCTGATGGCCCCAGGGCCATCCTGATGAACCAAGGGCCATCAACCACCCACTACGGGTCAAGAGTTGCCAGAGCCTGGGAAAACCCAAGGCGTCTGGCAATTGTCAAGTGCGAAACTAAAGAAGGGCAGGATGGCAGACCTCTGGCAGATTTATGGCATGGGTCTAGAAACCAAATACAAGTGTTGCGCCTTGGAACGGACACGATTGAGAAGTTTAGCTAAAACGGTGACAAGGCCACTCCGTACCTAATTTCTAAAAATTCCCAAAGTCACGTTCCAAGAGCGAAACGAAACGCAATACCCATGCCATAACCAGATGTCCCAAGCTGGCCGCTACAAGTTAATAAATGACATGGATGGTAATTATTAGTTCAGATATTCACGTGAAAACGCCATCGCTTGTAAAATGTGTCTTAATTGAAGGAAACTAAAATAATACTAACGCAGTGCTTGGTGTATCAAATCCCATTTGGACTATATCCGAATAATTACACGAATTTGTTTGGAAACTCATATCGTCGGCACATTGAACGCCCAAAAATCCTGATGGATTAGTCACTGACTCCGCATAAAACCTCCAGGATCTATGATGATTGCACAAATCTGTAACACGAAGAGAACAATACAAACCGATATCAAAAACATTCACGATATAATTATTTACTTCTATAGAACAATTGTTACATGAGATTGATATTCAGCGACCCCAAAAATATGGGAATACTAATTTTGAAGTTACATTTTGTTGAGTTACACATCTACCGCATTGAATCCGCCATGCTGTTTTTTGTAATTTTAACATCAGAATGGGAACAACCCCGAAAATATCGATTATTAACTAAATAGGAGAAATTCTTTGATTTTTGGCCGCATTTAGAGGAACACTGTGTAGACGTGTCCAACTAGAGACCACCGTTGCCCGTCTGCCGAACAGGTGAATGCATTTTCATTGGCTTACAACTTTTGTAAGTGCATCTGTTGCAATGAGAACAGTTGTGTATGAAAAGTGTGTACCTTCGTTCGATGAAGGTATACTAAGCAGGGGACAACCAGGTTGTATTCTATGTCCATAATTTGGATTGAAATTCACAGAACCAGAGTTGTACGGTTGACCGTAGAACAGCTTGTCAGTGTGTATAATGTCGACGAACTTAGCATCGCTGGCATTCAAATATCTTCCGGTGTAAAATAGAGGACCAGCTGGATCTAAACCTGTAAGAGAGTATTGTATCATGCTAAAAAATCTATGCTAAACTGGTCAACACTTCAGGGATAATGTCTGAGGAATTGCCGATATTCGAATTCTTGTAACTTTACGATAGAAAGTTGTAGACCATTCTGTCTAAGCTCATTTTAAAGCTTGAAGCTTCCAATTTCGCATACTGCAAAGAATTGTTTTCTGAAAAAATTTTATCAAAAACAGAACGCACTGTAAATTCGAAGATTAGACTTTTTCCTTTAAAATGATTCCTGAAAAGTTGCGGTACGATTTTTTATTGCAATTTTATTTAAGTTCGAGTAAAATGAGTGACAATACAAATCTTGGAAGCAAGCTCGGAAGTATGATCTCTCTATGATCTACCTAATAGCAGCATAAGATACCTGTTATCCTGATGAGAATGAATTTCAGGAAGGCACTTATTCGTCCAGATACCTGTGCACCGTAGGAATGCCCAACTATATGAATTTTATGCTCATTTAAACCACTAGCTTGTAATTGATTTAAACTTTTAGCTATAGCCTGGGCGATTGAATCAATCAATCCCACAAGAATTAAGTAATTGTTGGTTGCAATTTTCCCATAGTCGATAGCAACCACGTTTATATCCGTTGTAAAATAAGCTGCAACAAACGCGTCATTGTCATTAGCAATACCAAAATTGCATGAATTCAATTTTATCTGTGAATTGCATTAGCAAAGAAATTCCGTAGAAACTTTCAAAATCATGACTTACCGTTCGTTACTGCGATGGCACTATTGCTGTCCACGGTTTCCTTGTATCCGTGAATGTAAAACATTGTCCATTTAGTCAAATCCAATTTAGGTATAAGAAGCGTGACATTCTTGATATTAATGTCCGTGTGCGAGCCATTTCTGAAAAGCGTATTTTCTTATAATCAAGTCGACAATCAAGCATTATTCGAAGCAACGGAAATACTATTAACCATGTTAGAATACAACAAGATAATACGAACAATTTATTTGTATAATCGGACGACGAAAGTATTAGGTACATAAATTAATTTGCGGCTCAGATACATTAACAACTATTTGTCTTGAATTGGACAGAAAGTCTTTGCACATGTTTCAATGTTTATTTACTAGGTAATTCTACTTCGTTAAATTGAAATTAATAATATAGAAGTGCTGGCTACTCTATTCGAACATATTCCATCATCTAACAGTGTTTTTACTTTACAGTAAACAAAAACTATTAAACTAAATACTATGTACTAAATAAACTAAAAACTGCAAAGTCATTATGGCCAACTTAAAATAAAGTAAACGTTTAGAAAGTGATGAGGATTATTTCGGAGAGTAGAATATATTTTAGTTGTTTGTAAACAATTAATGCATTCAAGGATAAAGGGTTACGCATTGATTTGTACACCTAATAATTAGAACATATATGAAAAGATTAGAAACAAATTTGTATATAATTAGCTACTTATTGTAGTGTCGGAAGAAAATCGTGTCCGTTGACGTTGACTGGCCTAAAGCACCTGTAAACAATATTAGCGTACAATATTTTTGATACAGTTTCCTCATATCATGTTCTGTTTATTAACACATGACGTGCCATAGCTAAATGATCAGTTGCACATTTTTTTATTTTACAATTATTACGAAATTGCATCCACAGAAAGTTATTAAACAGACTTCTTCTCGTTTTAACCCTGTGAAGGGTTAAAATGCTTTTTGCATGAAGCCCTTAAGACCTACTTAACTCGTAAAATACTCACATGCCAGGGCAACACTAATAACTCCAAGGGAAATAAACGCGCGAAAGTTCCCCATGTCGAAGGAAATCGAATATATCAGGTCCGCACAATTTCGAGTCGCAATTTGACGATTCTATTCCCCGACGATGCTATATAAACCGATTGTATAATTTATGCACTATCTAAATTAAGACAATACTATATGTATCTACAGAAACCAAACATTTGCATCCACTTATAAACGGAACACTATTATGCAGTGACGTAAACATAAGTGCATAATGTTGCCTTTTCGATTATTGGAAGAAAGGCGGTGTTTACGAGTTGATTTATGGCTTCTATTCGATACATTCCGGTACTTATAAAAACGCATGATTTTGGCAAAAACTCAGGTATTACGTGAAAACTAAACGTGCGGGAAACTTCCGATTTGAGTCAGAAGATAGATTTGACTCTCCTCTGTATGTCCATGTAAACAATTACATATTTTTGTAATTTTTTATAGTTGTAAGTACTTGTTAAGTTTGAAATTGAGCTGACGCGGGCATTTTATAAGCACTCTTTTTAATACAACAATTCTACAAACGTTTCTGGTAAGGAAACCATTCACGAAAAATATTTGGTTCGGTTGGTGTATTATCAGGCCAAGAAGATATTCGTCAACAGCTCGTAATTAATTTAAACTTTGAAAAGACTGTTTGGCTGTAATATCGCCATAGTCAATAGCAACCACGTTTGTATCTGTTGTCGAACAAGCTACAAACGTCATTGTCATTAGCAATGCCAAGGTTGTATGAATTAATTTTTATCTATGATTATAGCAATCATTATGTATGATATTAGCAAAGAAACGAGAAAACTCGATGTCTCGAGTACAAAACGATTAAGTCCTGGATATTGTTTAAACTTTCTGAGTTATAACTGTGAAAAGTATCTTAGTATGTAATTTTAAATAAATTATTCATACCTGACCCAGTCGATCTCCTTCTTTGATTAAAAAGATTAAACAGCGGTAATCTGATATTAAAACTGAAAATGAATCAGTGATCTCGGTGCTTTTAAATTGGTGGTGTTCGAAGTTGGTTCAGGAATTGCGAAAACAGGGGGAAACCGTGAAGGCTGGCCAGAAAATTAGCAGGACCCGGCTAGCCGGAGAAAACAAACGAAACCGAGCATTCATCACGAAGACAAACGAGTGGCCATTATTTACTAACTGCGATATTACAGAGGCATTTCATTTGAACAACCGGGGCGGCCCGGCAGGCTGGAAGTTGCTAACAGTTCCCTTTCCTGCGGTGAAAATAAACTAATCTAAATATAATTCCCGATTCACAGAGGCGCCTATAATTAAATCCGGCGGAGTTAATAATTGCATCCAGTCTGGCGGTCTGACATTCATTACGTCAGCGGTTAAACGGTGATAATTTCTCGGAATAGTAAGGCTCTACTGTCCGTTTTTAACCGTATCTTCGGGAACACCGCGGTAGAGAAGCGGTTCATTTATCTTTGAATTATTCCACGGCAGCTGAAACGCTGGCTCAGCGTCGCTTCTTTCCGAGAGAGAGAGAGAGAGAGAGAGAGAGAGAGAGAGAGAGAGAGAGAGAGGATTTCTGGAGACGCGAGCGGCCGTCGCGACGGCCCCGATCGACAAAGCGACCGCCCCGGAATAATTCACGCCTAACCGCGAACTTCCTGCAGGATTACAATTTCCTGGTCCTCGTAACGGCACGCTCTATATCCCCTAACCATCCGTCCGAGCCACGATTGCCTCCGGCAGTCGATAGTGACCGTCTTAAAGACGAGCAACATTCAAAAATATTGTTCGTAAATGAATCCACCATGGACTTAAAAATTGCAGCTTCCTCGTCTACAACGAGTCCTTAGATATTGATGTACCATTTTTGTTTTATTTAACTATTTTATGCAACAACCATGAGGACTTATGTTCGGTTGAATCAACCCCCCACAGTGTGTTTCATAGTTTTGTCAAGCTGACTGTAAACCTTTCATTCAAAATTCAATAAAACAACAACAAAAAATCGTAAGGCAATTTTTAAGCATTCGTTGCAGAGGGGAAGCTTCAATCTTCAAATCTGTGAAAGATTCATTTGCGAAAAAAATTTTTTAATGTTTTCACAGCGGTTTGAATTTGTGCTATTTCCGAGAGAAAACACGTGTATTTTAAGAGCATGGTGCTGGTCTATTCCGAAAAGTGATTTCAATTTAAAAGTTTTTGTTATGCACAGGAATTAACAGTGTTGCAAAAGTCTACGAAAATTTGTATAACATCCCTAGTACATCTATCTAAATAACAGCCTCACAAATCTGTCTGAAAAAAAATTCTCATGCGGCATAATAATTTTCTAATGGCCATACGAGTGCTTAAAGCAATTGCACGGTACATGTCTGTTCGAAGAAGTGATCTAGGTCAGAAAATTGTGTTCTATGTGCCTGGTCGTGATTAGAAAGTGTTAATTGAGATAGGGAAAGGCAAAGTCCAGTTGGTCTGTAGAAATTGACTCGGACTGAGTACATATTGGAGCCTTGATCCCCAGAACCAACTTTGATTATCGTTTCCCCCTTGTATCCCGAATGATGTTCGTCTACAAATCTCTCACTTGCTGGGAATTGTTTGCATTTCAGGACGATGCGGGCACGCGTCACCGTGTGAGCAACTCTGCTACGAACTTCATGACGGAATGTACGAGTGCGACTGTCGGGATGGCTATGTTCTTAATAAAAATGGATACAGTTGCTCTGGTGAGTAAAACCACGTCCAGTTAACTTGTCCTCCTTTGCAATTCTCTGGCCGCGTTCCTGCACACTTCCTTGTCCAATTTTTTTGTTCGACGCGTTCCACGGAATTGTTTCGCTAAATGCAAAAGAAGACACTGTTTTTCTTTCCGGAGCTATTCTAGAAGCCGGTGGTTCATCGAAATAACAATATTTCCATAGAATTTTATAACACACTGCTGGCGAGCAAAATTCGAAATATAAGAGCGCTGGGAAAGCTCGCTCGTTGCAGAATACGTGCGGCAGAATATTGAGAAAATCGCCGATTATTTATAAACGAAAATAACTCGTGATATACAGTGACGAGCAAAAGTTTTACATAAAACGTGATAATACAACCCATTTTTCAATTGAATGATAAAGATTAGGTAGTAATCATTACAAAGTGAATAGGATAAACAAAACACAGCAGTTTATTTAGCGTTAATATTAACAATATACGGAACCTTTACCGAAAATAGGGATTGAAAACACAATTTTTCCTTTAATATTTTGTACTGCTTCTAGCTTGCGTGGCATACTGTCTATTGAATTTTTAATCATTTCCGGCTCAACGTTGTACTATTCTTGTTCTGTCCTTTTACACAATTCACGAACACCTGAAGTGCTGGCCACTTTTTTTTCGTAGTTTAATATTTTTGCCTGAAACAGCTGGTTTGCGTTGCTGTTCTTCCGCTTTGAACCCGATTCTCCTTACGGAGCGGTGAATATTCCACTCACTTGCATTTACTCCAACGTCTTGAGCCGTGATTTTTCGAATATTATGACTTTCAGACCGAACACGATGTGCAATTTCACCTGCAGTTCTGTCAGAAACAAGTTCCGGTCTACCGTTTCTTGAAGAAGTTGACACACTACCATAGGTTTTCTTTATTCTTGCAACCATCGTACGACTTATACCACATTTCACTGCAATTTGCCGCAGTGAAAAACCTTTATCGCACAATGAAATGGTACTGTTTCTTTTATCTGCACTAAGTGGTTTCATCTTGACTTAGGCGTGTCAACTAACTTTCAAATAGGAGAAAAACTGTGTAAACACCAGTCTAAACGTGTCTTACTACAGTTGGCTATCAGTGTTTGTTAACAATTTCATTTCCCTAGCATTTGTGTACTATCTTATCCGTTTCTGATGAAACGTGCAAAACTGTAAACATTGTTTCAAATCCTTATTTTTGTAAAATTATATATATATATATATATATATATATATATATATATATATATAGTTAATATAATCTAACATAAACTGTTATGTTTTGTTTATCGCATTCACCATATAATTATTATTACATAAGCTTTATCATTCAATTGAAAAATAGGTTGTACTATCACGTTTTATGTAAACCTAAACTGTAATTGCTAATTACATTTATATTATTTGCGAAAATTGAGGAAATCGCGGTTTCTGAAAGAAAAGAACTGAAATCGTGATAATTAAATTTATACTATTACGGTATTGATTATTATAAATATAAGTTGTATGGTTCTAGTTGTCTGCTTTCGAAAACGAGAAAACAGCTCGCAGCGAATTTTCAGTGGCTCGCACTTGAAAATATTCTCGCCGGCAAAGCTAATACGGCTTTATGAAATTCTATGGGGGCATTACGACGAGCCAGCATTCCCCCATATGCCCCTGGAAGGAAAAGAGTAACTCGGGAATGGAAAATACGATCCGGCCCCCTTTCCGTCGCATCGTTCGCGAATTCGCGATCAATCTATCACCTTTTCGGTACCGTGGCTCCGGAAAAGTTCAAAGGAGGATGTTTCCCTCATGGTGCACGAGATTCACAGGGTGGTTATTGATCGATGGACATTTATTATTCATACGGCAACCGACTCAGAGGGTGATTAGTTGCACAGTGTAAAGTATTATACACACACACACACATATATATATATATATATACTTATTCCTACTTCACAATTTTTCCATGGAATCATCGTTATCATTTCGTTTCGATTGATTTTGTCCAGTCCCTTCCTTTGCTTGCGTGTAATTATTAATGAATCGATTAATGTATAGCTTAGAGACGATTTCATAGGTGATTGTAGGTAATCACAGAATTATTTTTAGTAGTGGTTGTTTCTTCCCCATGGTTCCATTTGAACGATGTTCCGGAGTTTTGTTAATTCATTGAACATATTGAATTGTGTAATATGAAATGTCGATATTTTATATTATATCACATTTTCAATTTCATCGTTTAAATAATTTTTTAAATGAATGTTAAGAAGTGCGTCACATTAGCACTGCTTAAAGGTTCATACAATTCTTTATTGGTTCTAAATACACGATTGACGATGATTTCTAGGGACACACAACTTCTTAACAGTCAATAAAAAATTGTTTCAGTACAGATCAAATTGCAAATGATTTGAAATCCGACATTTCATATTATACAATGTAATAGTATGTTTTGGTGATACTGACAAGTATTATATACCCCATCGCCGTTAAAAGCGTCGCAACTTTCCTTTTTTCGCGGCACGAGCTATCGATTTCTTAATTCTATAATCGGACGACATTTTAGTTATAATTTCACTATTTTCCAGCCGATTTATTGCTACCGGCTCTCCCGCAACTATTAAAACGATCCGCTCATGCTTTGCGAGAAAGTTGATCCTTTCACAGAGAGTGACAACAAATTGAAAACCACGGACACACGACACTTGCCGCTCAAAATAAATCCAAACTGTTACATCAATTGTTGCTGTACCCAAGCGTTATCATATCTGCATAAAACCTTCGTGAAAACATTCTTCGTTCATTAATATCGAACAGTCTACCCTCGTGTTCGAAAAATCTCCCGTCACACAATTTCAAACCGTTGTCATGCACAGAACGATTTCGTATACATTTTTAGAAGCTCCACATTTGCAATTAATCGATCTTCAGCGAGCTGCGGAAATTAAATTATCCGCAAATCAATATCGGATATCTAAGCAATCTATTTCCAAACACAGTCTACCCGATAAGTTAAATAATTTTTCATTAAAATTACGTTTGCACAAAATTTTCAAGTTTGAGATCATTTCAAGGTCATAGTATAATACACTGTTGAATTCGTCTCGACGTCAACAACAATCCTATGATGTCCAAAACATATGGTGCCATTTAAAATAGTCAAGGTGACCTTTACTTTAACGAACATGTAAGTCACCAAGTATGTACTAATAAACTTTTGTCTAAAACATTTTTTATTCGCGCTACCGGAAATGCCTAAAAAATGGTGACAAAACATAACGGGTAGACCCTGTATACCTGCGATTAACAGATCTCAGAGAAGCAACGAAGACTTTACGTATTCCCCTAAAAAATGATCTCGGACAGAAATAATGAAATCTTTCGGTATCAGGTATCAGAAACACCGCCATAGCGGGTGGTAGCAAAGAGAGTCCTCCCAGGGGATGAAGTTCTTGTCGGGGACACGATCAAACTGTCCGTAACACGTTTTAGATAAGTCCGAGGGCGAGAGGCAGCTGCGCGGGGTACGTAGTCCTGTAAATTTGTTCACTGTCCGGTTTTTGCGCGAGAGATGCCTCCGCGTCGTCTGTTCTGTTCGCATATCCGAGGATGGTAAAAACGGACCTTGGGGTCCGTTCGAGCGCGATAAACGCACAATCCAACGTTCAATTTCGAGCCGAGACACTTTCCTTCCCTGTTCCACTTTTCTTTTCTTCTCCTTTCTTCTCTCTCTCTCTCTCTCTCTCTCTCTCTCTCTCTCTCTATCTCTC
>CM052125.1:14460705-14491578 GCA_028454245.1 Halictus quadricinctus | reverse complement strand
TGATCCAATTTCTCGGGTTCGTTGAGGTGATCCTTTAATTTCTTTTGAGGAGTGTACTTCTCCTTTAAAATGAAACTGCTTGTTCTCTTCGTTGAGTTCCATTTATGAGAACATTTTGTATAAACTCGTTGTACAATGCAATATTGAGTGTGATTATGTAAGAGTAATTAGAACAATCTCTTCCAACTTGATCTACTTGAAGAGAGCATTAACGACTCAAAAATTGATTGAAAATTACAAGAGAAAGTGGAAATTAAGACTTTTCGTTTGAAAAATTCATATACAACGTCTCATTACAAGATTCGTTTAGACCACTATTCCTCTTCTGTGTGAAAGAACGTGAGTCCAAAGATTGTTGCAAAAACTCCCATAAATTCGTCGAGAAACGGCATAGAATTCCGGTCAGCGAACTGCACGGGACATCGAACGCGAGTACGACGTCGCAACCAAAGATTGCGATAACGTTCCAGATCTAACTACTTCCGATAAGTTGCCAGAGGAGCGGAAGCGCATCGAGGCGGACGTGGGGTGTCGCGACGCTACGCGTCTCTCGTTGTGGTCTCTCAGCCGTGTGCAAAATGGTCCACGGCAAGCACGACACCGTTCACGCGCGAAGTACCTCCTATCAAAGTTTGGTTTTGCTCGTGGCTCCCCGAAGCTTCCCGCGATTCGTTTCACTGGGCCAGAGTCCTCCTAAACCCGTCTCCCACTTTGCTGGAGGAAGCCAACGTCAAAGCTCTGTGGCCACTCTGTTAAATTAAACACGTGGATTTTCTGTTGTTCACTCGCAAACATTTTTAATAATTTCTGTTACAAAATAATCCTGGAGATTTTTCAGGAATTTTATGACACCATTTCAACCCATCAGAATCACCAATAAACTGAACTTTTGGTAACTCAATTATTAGTAGCAGGTAGCCTAGCATTTCTAAAAAAGAAACATTGAAAAATATGTCTGAAAAAGTTGATGAATAAGGCCTAAACCTCTACCACAACTTCAAGTGTTGCATACACTATGTAGTCATCCAAAAACACCCACAGATATTTATGATAGAAACAAATTTTAGAGGAAAACAGAGAGGTTGGTTGAGAGAGACAAATATTATGATAGGCAAGGAAGTTATTTCAAGGTTATATTTTTTGTATCATTCCATTTAAAAGAACTTCGATCACCTTGAAGTCTGAAAATAATCTCTGAAATTTTTTTCTATCGTAAAAAACAAGTGAGATATTCTCGAGATGCTCGAGTTAGGTGAGACAACTTGTATAAAATTAGTAGTTTAATCTAAATATGAGAGTTAAAATAAATACGAAGTGGTCCCCAAAAACGCGAGGCTTGAAAAACAAAATTGAAAGTCAAGGAAATATAAAATGACCAAGAACTGAAATTCTGATGCCTCCATCAGCGTCCTCAAGTCTCTTCAGCGTTCACCATAGAACGAAGTAGTACGTAGCAGAAGGAACTGAAATAAACATGAAGTGTGAAAAGAATAAGGGGTCCCCAAAAGCGAGGGTTAAAAAGTAACATTGAAAGTGGAGGGAACGAAATTGTCAAAAATAAATAAGGTCCTCAAGAACGGTGCATAAAGACTAATATTGAAAGTGAAGGAAGTAAAATTCCCCCAAGTAAACGAGAGCTCTTCAAGAACGATGCTTGAAAAGTGAAATGACAGATCGGGGAAATAAAATTCCCCAACATAAATGAGAGGTCCCGAAGAAACGAGGGTTGAAACGTGAGATTGAACGTGCAGGGAGGAAAAATTGAAACCCTGAAGCCTCCCCGGACTCCTGAGCGTTCCCGGGATAATACGACGCACGTGAATCTTGCATAATGCATAATGTCTGCCTACCGTGGCGAGAGTGTTGTTAAAAACACCAACGCGTCAGGCAAGCATTCGCTAATTACATCGGAGAGGTCCAGCGGGACTTGTAAATAGAGGACACACGGTCCTGCCGAGCGACCAAGTGACACACGGACGGGTCAAGTGCACATCCACGGTGCATTGTATGCACGCGCGCTTCAACTGTGACCTATCGAGAAAATGTGCTTTCATTAGCAGCTGTCGCAGCTTTATTTTAGTTTCCTCCTGTGTTGCCTCTTCTCGTTCACGAGGTGACAATCCTCTGAAACGCAATCGGGAAGACGCATATAACATTGACAATTCATACTATTTAACATGGCTGCCAATACTAAAATTACATGAAGTCAAATTTTGAGGTCAATCTGGGGAACCCAAAGTAATTTTTCTTAAAATTTTGTCTTGATCTTTTCTTCTGATATCTATGGAAATAGTCGTAGCAGAAAATCGTTGAAACAATTGCGTTAACAATTTGGAAAGTTTTGGAAGATTATAGCTAGGGATTTTCACGAATTTAAAAATACTGTCTTATTGAAACGATTACGAGAAATAAATGTAGGTCCTGTATGTTGTAATGAAGACAATTTTCATTTTGCATAACAATTCTAAAGATAACAAATACGAGCATTAGTTGGTCCGGAATAAATTCTTAGCAGCAGTATTATATGCGTGACCACAATGAAAAGATTTTGAGTATGTCGCTCGTGTTAACTATGCTGCTAAAATTTTGAAAAAATCATTAACATTCTGTGTGAAGGGATCCGATTTATTGAAGATTAAAGTTCACCGTGAATTTCAATCGTTGATTTAGAAAATCGACATTTTAGAATTTTGAACTTGAGAAAATGATCGAAGATCTCGGCATTGGAAAATGAAGTAAAAATTACAGAGGATGGGTTGCGAAATCTGTCGATCTCGTAGCTTTTCTACCATGATTTTGTGGAAGCTAGCTCGCAGACAATGCGACAACAACAATTAATATCGGAAGACGACAGGCCTTCGGTGATTATATTCAAAAATTTCCAAGACTCCTCAGAAACGATCTCGGCCATCGATCGGCTATGCCCGACGCCCTAGCAACTTCGATTGGAATGCAATTGTCAGGTCGATTTAGAAATGATGCCCATAGTGGGACGGATTCCACGGCTGCTCGTAATTTCATTATTAAAAAGGAACGTCGACGGCATTTCTCATTTCCGGTTGTCCCGCGCAGCCCTCGTCCCAGACGAATGGCACGGGCAGTTATTCAAAAAATCCCTCGAACGATGATTAAGACGACCATCCTCGATCAGTTAATGCCATCCGAGAATGTCAAGAGAAATTCACCGACCTACAGGAAATCTTCAAGAAACGAGCGAACACTGAACATTCTCGCCGACAGATTTTTCTCTGATATATAATATCTATCTCATCTGTAGATCGAACGTCATATGTAGACAATTTAAATATTTAGGTTGTGCGTACGTCAAAGGGAATTCGACAAAAATTCGCTGTTTGAATAAAATAGAGTTTTAGCATGCAGACAGTATTTATATTGAAACATTTACATTTGCCGCAGATGCGGGAATTTCACGTTTCATTCGGAATATTGGGAGTTTCATATATTTATTGCATGTGAAATTTTTAATTCTTTCAATTTTTTTACGTTTGACTTTTTCGGAAATTGCTAGAGGAAATTGGAATTTAAAAAGCCATTGCTCGATGTCTGCTGTTTTAGCAAGGAAAAATAATTTTGATCATTATTTTAGTTTTACTGAACGAATCAACAGAAATTTCTGTTTGTACCAGCTCTCATTGTAATTATTATTGCAATGGATAAAAAAGAATTTTCCAACACTGACATGCATGTAACAATCTGAACCAATAGTTCATATTAAAATCCATGACAGAAGAGTTAGACTATCGAGTCTATCCGAGTCTATTGTTGTCCAAGTTTCGTTAATTGAGTCCACAAAAATTCATGTCCAAATATAATTTATAATTGACCATTGAACCATTCTGAAGTTCATGCAACATGCCACAAAGCTATAAATTGGCATTGAAAATTGCGAATTGCGAAACAAAGCATTCTCCCAATTATATTGATTGAGTCCATAGAAATCCATGTTCAAATGTAATTTATAGTTAACACTGCAATCACATTGACGAATAATTTCCACCATTCGAACGTTCATACCAATCTCGCAAATTTATGCATACAGAGTCCGAATGCAAAAAGTTCCAGTAAAGGAAACAATTCACGACTGTTCTAATTTCATCAAGCGAATCCATAAAAACCTCAACAAGCAATCAACGATTTGCACAAAAGCATCGATCGGAGGAATATTTCAGGAAACAATTAAGCGGGAGTACTTATAATCCGTGTTTGTAACTAATACGATTTTAGTCGATGAAATACTGGTTATTCCATGACTTTTTTTGAAGAAGAAGAGAAGAAATCAATTTTTATTTAGCTCCCTTTTCTTATAGTTTCTTATACTTAATTTCATTGATGTAGGGACCACCGAGGGATATTTAATGAATCCTCGAATAAATCACCGACTAATTGAGTTCCAGGCCCGAAGGTTATGGGGAAATGGTCGATTAAAGGGGTTGAACATGTAAAACACGCGGTGATACGGAGGGAGGTATCGTATCGAAGGGGTCCTTGAATAATCGGACGTCAAAGGCGAAAATATTGTTAGTAGCGTGCTCGCCGGATGAAATTTATCACCGGGGGCGTTTGTTGCTCGACATGGATTGAATAAACCGTAGAAAATTGAGTCGACTGATTAAACGGAGGTTGCTGGTGAGAACGACGCCGTCGGCACGTTCGCCGGCTCCCTTTGGGATTAAGGGGATGTTTTTGAGCCTATATAATTCATGATTTAATCGAGGCATCGAGCGCGAGCGAAATTTTATATTCAATTACGTAATCGGCCTCTGAAAACTGCTTCTACTCTGCCATTTCCGTTCGAGCGGTCACATGGCACGTGAAACATACAGATTAATTTTATTCCGTGACTGTGATTGGGAATTATATAGTGATTAATTATGATCAGCTGTTCCGTGGATTTCAGTTGTTGCGCGTAAGAATGTTAGGCTAGAGATGGTTCCGGTAAAATGGTTCCGAATACTTCCTCGTTGGTATAAGTTATTTAAGTGGCCGGCCGAAGGCGGCACCGAACAATAAATAGACTTTAACGTTAATCGAACAACGGAATCCAGCCGGATGCGGCCGCTTCCGCGGGTAACAGAAGATTGAACCCAAGAGGAACCTTCGGGAGTGTTCATTTCCGCGTGTTTCTTTCGATACTTGAATTGCATCGAAGAAATGGAACGGCGGAACGGCTCGGCAAGAAAGCCAATTCCCACGATACTATCTACACAACGATTCTCTGTGCCCGTGCTATGCTTCTTTTTCATACTACGCCAGCCCCGCCCGCGATTCGGGGACCTCCAGAAATTCGAATTCGGCGTCGGAACCCGACGGAAAGTCAGAATTCAACATTTCTTTTTCGCTGGTTTACTTCCATTCTGGTCGGACCGAGCTCAACACAAAGGACTCGGTATTTGTGTTATTTCAAGAAATCGAATTCAAAGACACGGATTTTTATATATTTTCCTGAGTATTATGAATTATTCTTCAGTGATGAGGGAATTCGACTTTTCTAGTACAGTACGTATTCCAATTTTATTTGCAGTATCAGATTTTCTAAAGTACAGTGAATTCTCGATACATGTCAACAACAGGAAGTCACTGTATAGCGAATTGTTTTAGTGATGAACAAAACAGGCTGTTTCATTAGAGAACATATCGTAAATATTTGTTCAGTTTTAGGTAATAAAATAAAAATTAGAAATCTCTTGTCCATTGTCAGAGTAATGTTTTTTTTTTTTTTAGAAAAGTAATACCAAAATTGTTATTTCAAAAAATGATCAGAAACATTCTTCGCTCTTCTCCAAATTTGTCCAGCTGCGTTTCGCAACACAGAAAATTGATTGAATGAAATCAAGAAAAATACGTTATCGGAGGAGGAACAGACTGTCAAAAATAGAAGCACAACAGTATTAATTGCTATTTGGAAAACACACGAGTTACCGTAACATCAATTGGACCGCCATTATTCATCGGACCTGCAGCGTCGTCACAGGGAATCGATCAATTTCTGCCAATAAAACGTACACAGCCGGAGTTTCCATCATTCCTACATCATGAACGTTGTCTACGCACTAAAATAATCAAATCATGAGCTAATTAGGGGTTGTCGGGAGTCACGCGTGCCGAGTGAACGAGCATAAAGCCGAAATTGATGGCGCGTCGAGCTGTGCCGATAACCGGGTAACACAATAAGAAGCGCCTGTCGCTCTGAAATCATTGAGCTTCGAAATCCTGCCAAATCATTTTAGCTGTAACTATCGCGCAGGAGGACCCGTCGGGCTAAACGAATTGCCAAAGGTCGCTGAAACACCACCGGGAGAAATTTATCAATCATCAATCATAAACGACGGCCTGTTTTTCAAGAATTTTTTAAAAAATGTTATGCGTCAAAAAATTTTCATTTTATACAAGGTTCTCCCCTTAAGAACACACTTCTTACAACTGAATAAAATTAGCGGAACTTTGGACACTGGATTGATAAAAATGGAAGCACGGATTTTGAAGTCTCCAAGATCAATCCCGGCCACGACCCGTGGACGTTCAATCGTCTTTGAAACGTCTTGTTGTGCTTCTCCGCGTCGCGTCGACTTCGGCTAGAGAGACGCCCTAAATTCAATCTTGTCGGACCAGCCGGGAACTTCTTCGGAACTTCAATAACGCGGAGTTATTGAAATCCAAAATAGCACGAGAAGGAGAGTCCGATCGCATTGAAACCGCCTTAATTGACTGTCGCAATCCTCTGTCAACCGGATGAGTATTTATCGAGCCCCCCTCCTCCTGGCCATTTGCCTCGTTCATTCAAATATTAACCAACCCTCCCCATCCCCCCAATTAACCTATAAATAATATGCTTGGCCTGGTTGCTTGCATTGCGGCCGATGTCAGACATCAAACGAATCGCCCTGAACACGATGCCCCTGAGGCATCGAGAAATTAGAGGTGGGGAATGCCACTGAAAAAATTATACCACTCACGATGATGTTTGTTCGAGGCTATAGTGGTTGGAATGAGACGTTCATGAAGGACATTGATCTTGGAACATTTATTTTTTTTTTAAATATTATTTGTCATATTTATGGTAAAATCTTTTCATAAAGCTTGACAAAACTATGATTTAAACCTTGAAACAAGTGGCAAGACTTTTTCTCGGTCAATACAACAATTCTAAAAATGTGTAGAGAACAATTCTGTGTACAAAAAAAAAAAAGAATGAAATTAATGATCCAATTGAAGAAATAATATTTCCAGAATCGCAAGCATCTGAGGTTTTCCTATTAAACCTAAAATTGTTGAGGAAAAAGAAGTTGAATTTACATAAAAAAATAGTACAATAAATTGTAGATTTAATAATATTTTATTCGATCCTAATCGAATCGATATTCCATACTAATTGAATTAATTGAAAGGTTTGAGTTATGTAGTTCAGTTACGACGTAGTTTAATTACTGTATAACCGAAACACAATGCAATTCAATAGTGTAATCGAATTACAATGTGATTTTATTAGCACAAGTCTGCCACAGATAAGCCACAATGAAAATGTCCAATTGCGTAACACGTATCATATAATATGATATCGATTGAAGAGCCAGATAAAATAATTCCTGTTAATCCACCTAAACTAAACAGGACTACATTTTTCCAAAAAAAAATAGTCACTAATTGATGGAACTAGCAACTAGTTTGGCTACCACAGGGGCGAGTCGAGGGGGTATTCAGCGATGTAAGACGGGGAAACGGATGAATTATGGCAATCGGGCCATCGGAAAGCCATTCGAAGCTGTCTTGAGGAGGGGCAGACGCGTCACTCTTTGACGGGTTATCGTTTCAGCGGGAAATGCACACCGTTCCTCGGGTTATACAACGATTGCCCCTTTACCGCCTCGACTGCATTTCGCTTGTGCATCGCGCCGTTCCTCTATTGAAGTAACCCCGTATCATCATCCATACGGGATGCATATGCACCGCCGCGACGGATATGCTTTTCAAGCCCGTAAATACAAAACGACGGTGAAAAACGAACAGCAAATTTTTAGTGTACACATTAGGTTCGCTGGCAAGTTCTGTCGCTTGCTCCGCTCGCGTTTTAATGCCGGAATCGAGAGATTCCCGAACGATCACTATCGTTCAAACATAACATTTGATCGTTCGCCGTTAACACGGTTCGTTTATCAAGATCATAAAATCGCTATATCGCAGCTTGGCCGTTCTTCTTCTTATTCTGCATCTCGATTTCATAGTCAGGCTGCTATCAGTGGCGGATTTTTATTCAAAATTGTACGAAACAGATTTTCAATAAAAATTTACTTATTTTCTTAATGGTTTTTATTATTGATTCAATTTTATCATGAATGCATAAAATGTGCATTAAACAAAAAATTACAGCTGCAATTTAGACACGAAAGAAGACACGATTTTTGGACCATCTTCCACCAAGAAATCCTGCTCGACATATTCTGTCAAATTAAATTCTATTATGTTTGATAAATTCTTGATCCAAGAGCCCAAGTATGCTACCAATTTGGAAGCATTCTAAGGGTATATTGATTAGTTGTCGATGCTATAATGGCTTCCATTCGAAAGACGAGGAAAGAAATGGAACTCGCTCGAACAAATTGCCGGGGCTAACTGGAACTTTGAAAATCTTTCGAGCCCCTTTTAGGCCAGCGTTTTGTTGGTGTTTTCCAAGTTCCGTCACTTCTCAAGCACCACAAATACCCTAAGTTCCATCCACCTCGAAGTGAAACTGCCAAGCATTATGCGGCTTTAGAATATTTCCCCGGATAGACAGTAGGGAACTTTGATACTTTGTTGAAAGGTCGGGATAGATAGTATTTATGGCGCAGTTTCTGTGGCGAATGGGTGTCGGAATACTTTATTTCGTTGTTGAACTTTAGATATCCTTGAACCAAGTCTTTCTGTGACTTTTCGTGGTAAATACAGATTTATAATCTGATGATTGAAAATCGAAGTCTGGCTACATTGAAAATTGATGTGACCACGGATCTGTTTTTGTCTTCCAAATTTTGCAAATTTAAAAAAATGGACGTCGACCCAAACTCTCGCTGTTTCGGACATCCTTACACTTGGCCTTTGCAGATCGTCTAGGGCGATTACCGCATCACAGACCACTTTGCCCTCTAGGTTTTTTGCAACCGACATGAGGCTGGCCTCCCATCAGAAAAAAGAGTGGACATTTACTTTGTCATCGAGCGAGGTTCAATAACGATCGCATCTCGTTCTATTATGCTATTCACTGATAAGGCGAGATGGAGGAACAGAAACGAAGAGAGAGAAAGAGAGAGAGAGTGTGAGAGAGAGAGAGAGAGAGAGAGAGAGATACTCGAGGAATCAGGAGGTTGGAAGAGAAGCTTAGAGGAGATAAGGAGAACCAAGGACGGACGCATGTAGTAGTGAACAGAACGTGAAAGGAAGAAGAGCGAAAGAGGGCGAGAGAGAGCGAAAGAGAGAGAGAGAGAGAGAGAGAGAGAGAGAAAGAGAATGAAATGTATTCAATGAGAAGATGATGGACGACGCGAAGAGCTCGATGTAACATGGCGAAGAGGTAAAGAGCGAGGAGCTTAATATTCTTGCTGGACAGGTATAAGTAAGCTCTAGGGGATGTTTGAAAGCAAGAATAAAGTAGCATGTTCTGCTGTCCTGTGAAACGAAGTGTAACGATACCTTCCGGATTCAACATTAACACTAGGTTCACGGGCCCCGTCAAAATGGCGGGTTCTAATATTTCTAATTTACGAATATTGAAATTGTAAAGATACATCCATGATGACGTATTCAACAAATTTATTTCTTCGGGTACATACTATAAAAAAATAGCTAAAAATTGGAATAGACACATTCTTATTATTTTTATAAAGTAATGTAAAATAGTGTAAGGGACCCAATTTCTGAGCCTATATTAATCATAATTATTTTTGGAACATAATTAATATTAAAGAATAAATATATAACATACATATGATTTAGCATATGATATAACATATGATTTTAATGAAAAAAATTGAATATCTCTTTTTTAATATTCATTATGCTTTAAAAATAAGTGTAATTAATGTAGACACAGTAATTGGGTCACCCCATTGGGACCCTAGTCACTTTTAATACTAATCCTATCACGGTCAACATGACCGGTTTTCTATTCCACAATTATTGAAATTAGAAAAACGTTTTCATAGTAAATTACTGAATTGACTTCGTTTTTTAAGCACATAGTATAATGAAAATCGTACAAAGTTTAAGTAAATTCAATCTCGTTTAAATTTGCTAAACGAATTTTTGATTTTGGTCAATGCTGTGGCCCAACGAAATTCTGAATGTTCGATAAAATTTTTCTGCTGTTCCTCGGAGTACAAATAGACAAACGGTTGGCCACGATAGAAATCCAGCGACGGTCTGAACGTTCCAGCCACTGGATTTCACCGAGCAAAGTGACTTTCGGCACTTCGATCCTCAGTATCCTCACCTCCCAGCAAGCTCAGTTCTTTCCTCCTCTTGGTAGACTGTCCTTATCGTGTTCCTCCGATGCGCCCCTTCACAGCCGGGTCGAATTTATGGCTCAAGTTTTCGCACACGTCGAACGTCTTCCTCTCGAATAACAATATAGTCGTTCTTCCGTGCTAACGTGGCCCTTTCCCCTCCGGGCACGGGCTGTTTGAACACTGTACAGTGTGTGTTCTACTTTACTTGTACTGACCACCTGAAAAAAAAATTATTCAAAGACCCTGCTGTGAAAAGCTCACTGCTATGAAAATATGGAACAAGTTGGGAGTCCTCCTAGTATATAATAAATCAATTTTATAAGCAATCTAGTAGGGTTTCAGCTCCTTAAAAAATTATTTTACGAACCCATCTTACTGCACAGTCGTTAAACCCTTGCTCTAGAATATGGAGTCAGACTCGTGATGAAGATTCTGAACAGAATCTAATAAATAGATTCGTTATTAATTTCCTTTAAACCGAAATAAAATTCTATTTTCTTGTAGTTGATATATATCCTTTGGAGAAAACACACGCGTACAATAAATATAAACTACCTTTTTTTCTATGAAATTCTAAATAATGAAGAATTTCTAATCAGTATAATCACAAAATAAATAGTAGTGCAAGGGGTTAATATGAAAATTATAAGCGAGCTCCCGGGTGTAAAACGTTGGGAATCCTCTTGATTCACTTTGTAACTAAATAAATAAGTTTTGTTGTTTTGGGATTCAGCTCTCTAAAGTCGCAATGTTAAAATCTCACTGTACATATCTAGCTGTAAAGTGATTCGCTATCTGTAATGCGTGGAGAATCTTTGCTTTTTTTTTAACCTCGTTAAAAATCACTTTAGGGAGAGTTGCAGGGATTAGTTTCGAGCCACCCCGTAGATATCGAGATTCGAACCCCGCCGCGGCAGAGGGTCCACTTCCTTTTTCTCTCGTTTCGGCAGTCGCGGCGCAAGTTTGCGTCATTACCATTCCGTATGCTGATCTCCGTCGACATCGCGACAGCACGGAAGTGAAATTGCTCGAGCTTTGCCCAGTCACGGCCGGAACACGTCACGTCCCCTTCTCGAAACTCGAGGGAGAGAAGGAGAGAGGGAGAGAGAGAGAGAGAGAGAGAGAGAGAGAGAGAGAGAGAGAATTTCGAAGTTAGGGCGATTTCTCGCGGGAAATGGTCGGCGTCTAACGCCGTCGAATATGAATATTGTCCTCCCGGAACCGACCAATCGCGTTTCTGGTCCGGACGAAAATCGTAAATTCGCGAAATTCGATTAACGCTCGCTGTCCAACTACCGGCTGTAAAATCTTTCCGGTACCCAGTTAATTTATTTAATGAAATGTATGTATACTGATCATTTCTCATTTTCTTTTTTAAAATGTTTTTATATGGCGCAGCGTGTGAGAAATTGAAGAAACGGTTTTGCTCGAACGCACCACAAATTAAATCGTCTGTAAAATCATCTAAAAATTTTTTTCACGCATGAAACCAGCGTGGATTTGGAGATTGACGCTTTTCAACGAATGCTCAATAACTGCTGTACATTTTTTTTTTCACGGTTTCATGCAACAAAACTGGGGATCATGTTCGATTGAGTAAAACCCTCCAAATGTAATTTACTTTTTTTATGAAGCTGACTGTACACTTTCCATTCAAAATTGCATAAAAGAAATAATTATAATTTTTAAAGCTTTTGCGACTTTAAAAAATGTTGTTAACGGGTAAATCGAAATTTTGAAATATAATTTGACCGAATGTTCGATTCAGGTTGTGCTCCAAGACCTTATGAAACGTCAAATTCATGTAATTGACAATGAATGTCACACGACAGAGAATTCGAAATAACAGCTCATTTTTCAAAATAACCGTTATTTAATATTCTTGATTGCGTTTAAACTCGACGTAGCGCGCAGTGAATGTTAATGTCGCCGGTTATTCGTTGCTCATTTGTCATGCATTCTGTCATATTTTGTGTCTCCGTTACTGTAACAGATGCGCGAAACCTGTACATATTTAATTACCGCAGGATGTAATTGCCATTGCTATCTCAAGGGAACCTGTTCAGTTATAGCTAATCAAGAAATTATTTACGAACGCATCGTTGTCAATAATTATTCAAATTGTTGCTTTTAACGATTATGCTGGGCGATGAAAAGTACGTTGTGTACGCAAATGTTTACCGTTTCGGGGATTATAGCGACCTCCTCACTCGAGTTATTGCGAATGGAAATTTTACATTTTCAAGCTCACAAATTCGTATTAATTATTATTGTATTGTATAAACCCTCACCGATGGTAGGAAAATTTGGGATAGTATAACGGAAACATATTTACCACGTTTAAAATGGTAATAAGTCTTTAAGTAATCAATGATTATTCGAGATAAATATTGAATGCAAGCTCGCATAGGGATGAGATTATTTAATCGATGAAATAATTATCATGTTTATCTTTGTAATAATTATATTTACGAATGTTCCCGAAATCGAAGGCACTCCGAAATACATATTAAATGAAATTCGGACCTCTCCAGATATGAAGTGATATAATCGATGAAACAGAAATTCATGACGTTATTGCAAAAGGACGTTTAATTTCCCCCTTTGTAATAATGATTTGCATCGGTCTGTACAAATATAATAAAATTCGAAACAAATATTAACCTGAATTTCAACCTTTCAAATACGGACCTGCCTCCTGGCAAATAAAAGAAGGAAAAATAGAAATTGATATTGAACGCACTTCAAACAGTTCCCAAAAATGCTCCATTAATGTTTTACTGCAGAATGACTCTTTGAGTTTCATAGCGTCACATGGATCTTCAAAAATGAAAGAAAAATCGAAATAGATATTAAACGGTTTGCGGATTGCCTAAAGCATCGAGATAAAATTGTTTGGCGGACAAAAAAGATTAAAAATTCGCAATATCGATTGTGGAAGGAGATAAACGAGCGAATCCGCGTGAAGTATCACGGTTTAAATGATCGGCATCGCGTCTAATCGGCGCAGAAATTTCCCGGACCAAAAATTCGGCCGCGGAACGAATCGAACTTGATTACCATACTCGTTTCGTTCGCGCGAAACGTTTTACGAACCGCTTCTAATCTTTGCACCCTCGGGGCGCGTGGGATGAATCCACCGATCCGCAGATGCAACAGCATATCAACGGCTTCCGTTTTTTTCACTCAAATCCGACGTGTTGCGCGTAGCAATGCAACGTCCCGCCGGGAAAATCGAGATTGTGACCACGTAACATTGTTGGATGCGTTGCCTGGGACGATATCAAAATTCCGAAACGCTTCAATTCTTAATAAAATATATCTTCTGCCATCAAACCCGGCAAAACGATCCACCGTTCGCGTTCTCAAGTATTCCTCCCTTGGTCCCTATCTTCTCGATTTTTTCGACTGGCCGACTTTATCGATAAATAACAAATACAATTTTTGTAATTGGAACTTATAAAAATTCAGATGAATTTTTTTGTTCATACGAAATTCTTAAATTTACACGATTAGAATAAATTAGAAAATGGGACCACCCCTTAAGTTGACAGATACGTTCCTGCAAACGACACAAATATTTTTATAAATCGATACACTAATTTGAAGGTTCGCAAACAAGTCTACAGAGTTTCGCAAAAATCCTCGCATCAGTTTCCTGTAAAAAAATTAGCAAAGTTTCGCAGGCACCCTGAAGGGAACGCATCATCATTCTGCGACTGATTTAAATGTTTTCAGAAATCCGTACACTACCTTGAGAGTTCAAAAAAAAAAAAAAAAAAAATAAATGGTCAAAGGACACCGTTCAAATAAATAAAAATTTGAGATCCCTCCTTAATTTCAAAAGCAATACAAACATTTCTGCGAGCGATAGAAACATTTTAAAAAATGTATACAATAAATTGACGAAGTCTACAGAGTTTCGCAAAAGTCCTCCCATCAGATTCCTGCAGAAAAATGAGCAAAGTTTCCGAGGTAGTTAGAAGGGTCGTATAATTTTCTTCCTTGAGCAGAAGGGACGTGCCTTTAGCACAGCCGCGATTCGTCACAATTTGCGGACCGTGCTAATCGGTTCGATGGATTTCGCGGTCGTGTAACATGGTCCACGTCCTCCACCGCGATACGGGTACACGCGTGTTCGCAAATGAGTTTGATGGGCTGGCGTGTAGGGTTGTACGCGTGGAACGTCGCGTCGCGCCGCCATTACACGAGCGCGAATATCAGTCCTCCCGTTTCCTTGTCGTCAGGTATGTCGTAGCCGGGCAACAGGGATGCGGTCAGAGCATCGGACCCGCTTCCTATCCTCATGGATCGTTCGATTAAATCTTCCGGGGAGCAAAATGAAACCAGCCCCCAAAGCATGGCCGCCCTCTATTCTCTCTCTCTCTCTCTCTCTGTGTGTGTGTGTTCTCTCTGCTCTCGGCGTTGCCGCGCAAATTACGCCTACGGGGGTCCACAAAGGACCTGTCGCTTCGCAAATTAGTTTATTATCGGGCTGTATTAGTAGCTCAGATTCGGTGACGGTTGTGTAACCCTATTTGCCACTGGGTGCACGTGGTCTACCCCAAACACGAAACTGCCCCTTCTTCAAAACGAAACAACATGAACATGGTATTCTAATTTGTATTTTATATTCAAATAGAATTGTAGTAATTGTTACACTGGGCTTTTGGGTGTTAGATATACTAAGGGGTGGGATTCTTCAAGCACACAATATTTAAAACACTACATAACACAGGACGGAAAGAATAAAAATACTTTTTAAACGTTAAAGCATAACTTCCAGTACACGCTTCCTACACGTTAGATATAAGTGAAGAGCTCAGGGCAATAAACGGTCAACTCGATTTTGACATGACTGTCCACTTAGAGTGTTTATAGTTCGGGGCAACAAACAGTCATAGATCTCTCGTGATATGACCGTTCGTTGCACGGAAGTATCGAAAATATTTGTTTTCTTACAGTCACGTCGAAGTCTAGCTGACCGATTGTTGCCCTGAGCTCTTCGATTCAACGGGGATCTAAAAACTGAGTTTTTTAGGAATGAACAATATTGTATTTCAAAATAAAGTCCGTTTAAAACACTTTTCCATTTCGGCAATCACAACAATAACAAGAAAACAAAGTTCGTGGAAACAGAATCAAAAATACCGACGCGCAGGGAATAAAAATAAAGAGACAGCTTAACTGCGATAGACCGCAACAAGTAGAAAGAACCAGCAATGGTCAGACACGACAATTAACGTCGCGCGATCAATCTATATCGCGCGTTCCGGGGTCTAATTTTCGGAGAAATGAAACTTCGTAGGAAAACAAGCATTCGTTTGGATGAGTGTTGTAGGGATGGACTGGGTGAATCGTCGAGCGTCGTGATGCCCGGCGTCGTATTAAATTACCACGGCGGCGGCCGACAGTCGCTTTACTTTTAATTGAAACGTTTATGAAACGGACGGCCACGGAACTACCGTACTAGATTTTCCTTCAAAGGTTGTATTTCAAAGGGGTAAACGGCGTGTCGGCCGCGATAGGCGTACTTATCTGCTAGATTTAGCGCGTCGCTTACGGAGTGAAATTTACAATTTAGCCGAGGCCAAGGGAAAATAGACGCGTGCCGTACGTCAAGCCCACCCCCGATACTAAACCAAGCGATGCGTGTAATTTCGCGATGCCACCCCACCGGCATAGTAAATCAGCAACGCGGATAAAACACCGCGACCCGTTGACGAACCCGTTTATCGCCTCCACACTCGTCCCATTGATACCCACACAAGAAAACACTGAAACATCGCTCCCGTCGGGAAAACTCTGAGATACTCCGGTGGAAAAACACATCGACACCATGCTAAAACTGTCTCGTAAACCTACACCTCATTTTCGACCCTTAAAGTGCCCGGTTCTTTTTTTATGTATAATACATTTTTGAAGGAAGTAAAAATGATTCTTGAGGAGTGTAATATTGATACCCAGGATTGAAATAGTTTTTAGGTGGTACAGCTCAGTCTTATAATTAGTATTGATACGGAAAATGATCCTCGAGTCCTCGATCCTCGATTCATTCTTGATACTGATCATCAAAATAATTTTTCATTAGTTTAACGTTGACAATGACAATGGCTGGATGCATTAAATAATATACTTCGCATGTTTTTTTATAATTTACCGTATCTAGATGTATCTAGGGGGTTGTACAAGTGATTAATAATTCAAAGGATCCTACAGTATTAACTTTATTATAAATGAGAATATACGGAAGTATACACACGGTTAATAATTTTTCTAAACTATGAAAAGCGAGGAAAATAGTATGCTAATATGTACACAAGTAGAAACAGACAGGAATAGTCAGTGACATCAAGCAATATCCAAAAACAATGCCACAGTAAAACATTGAACATATTACAAATGATAGTAAGTCTTTGAATAATCAGTGATTATACGAGATAAATATTGAATGCAAGCTTTCCTAGGCGTGGGGTTATTTGATCGATGAAATGTGAATTTATTCAATGGGACATGTTTAGCTTCGTATTAATTATATAATATTTACGTGTGTTCTAGAAATCGAAAGCACTCCGAGATAAATATTAAATAAAGTTCGGACCTCTGCAGAGATGAAGTGATTTGATCGATGAAACAGAAATTCATGACATTATTACAAAATGACGTTTAATTCCCCCCTTTGTAATAATGATATGCATCGGTCTGTACAAATATATTCGATCCATAATGCAAAAATTATTCGATCCATAATGCAAAAATTCTATGAAAACGATATGGACAGTCTCTTGGAATATAAAGGAAGGAAAAGCAGACACTACGAATAATATTCACAAACACTGCCACGGTAAAATAGCATATATTTCCTATATTTGAGGGGAACTACAGATAAAAGTTCTTATGCATAAATAATCGTATACCTGCGATCAGAATTACCATTTCAGATTTGCGATATTAGCTGTTGAACCTGTGCTCAGCGAGCACAATTTTAACCATCTCATCCTGCTGATAAAGTATTCCCTTAGAGTTGTTCCGACACGAATTAAGATCAAGAATCTATTACGGGGCTGGAACAAATTAGAGATTAAATGATCCGATTAATAGTGCAACGAAGGAGTCCGAAATTACCGAGGCTCGCCTATCCATTCTGCGGAACGCGCCGAGTTTCCAGCAGCGTTCGAGACACCCGCCAATTAGAATAATAAATAGTCTGTGTGGCTAATAAAGGGCCCGCGACTAAACCCGCGAAATTCATTTTGCATCCGTGACGGACGAATGAAAAATATTTTCATGACGATCGTGCTGTGGAAACAACCTTTATACTCTGTTCAGTCCACAATTTATACATTGACTGCCATCTGTAATTCGGCAAAGGAATTATTTAAACAGATTCCAAAATGAAATTTTCCTACGATGGATAAATGGAAACAATTTTAGTCACGAGCGTAATTAACAAGTTAAGTACAGCACATCAATTCGAAACATTCCCGAAAAACCAAATTTTCCAATTAACCCTTTCGGTTCGAGCGCCGGATATATCCGGTATCCGCACGACGACTTGTGCGTACGAGTTCCGGATTCATCCGGCATCCGCGCGTCGACTTGTGCGTACGAATGCAGGATACATCCGGCATCTGTATGAGCGTATATATTTACCATCTGTGGCAATGTTGAATTCAACTTTATCGGCAGAAGATTTTCTCTTTTCTGTTGTCAATAACTGTTTTATTAAGCATAGTAATTATTTAAGACTTAGAAGAACGTATATAGAAAAACCAAGCGCACTGTGTACATTTCTGGCGCATCCTTTCGTTCGATGACGGCACTTCGGCAGAAGCGAAAGTCTTAAAGGAACCGAAACTGGAAAATTTTTATTTATTCTAGTGAACGCTACTTTAAATATTAAATATTAAAATAGTAAACGTCACGTGACAACGGCAGCGAACGTGCTAAATTCTTCAGCTGTTACATTTCGTCTGCAGAGTCTGCAAATAAGAAACGCGCGACTCGGAAGTTACAAAGACTCGTGGAGAGTAACATAAATTGGTTCGATTTCACCCAGTTTTTCCGCCGAGTCGGCAGTCACCGTGTTAATAACGAGAACGAGAACGAGAACGAGAACGAGAACGAGAACGAGAACGGGGCAAGCTAGGTACCAGGGAGATAGGGAATATCAAAGAAAACTCATATGATTGAGGAGGAGGGATCGAGGCGAGCAGAAAAGAGGGAAAAGGTCACGAATAGGGCACACAAGTCGTTTTCATTTTGCCGTGCGTGAAAGGACGAGTATATACATGGATATTTCACGGGCCGCCTAAAAGCACCGGCCGGATTAGCGAGACGTTCAAATAAACGTTGGCTTACCAACCGGACGTAACCCGTTCTCTGCAGACCGTCAGACGATTATCGTTGAAACTCCGACGCTGCTGCCACTTCAGCATCAGATAGTTCAACGTTCCACGCCAGGATTTACCTGCAAGAGGTTCCACGAGGCTATCTGCCGGCATACCGTCCGATCAATGACACGATTTTCTACTTTCCACCCGGGTAACCAACGTTCCATCGTTTCGCACGGATGTCGTTCCAGGTCATTACCAGGGACCACAATTGTTATAACCAAAAAGAAAAAAGTCATGGAATAAAAATCGTATTGGTTACAAATAAGGACTTTAAGTAACCGAAAATTTTCTCTCTCCTTGGTAAATGTTACCGTTGAGAAAAATTCATTTCGATCACTTATAATCTCTCGATTTTTGAGGATCCAATTTTTTGGACACTAATAGCTGTTACTTGTAACCAAAAAGTATAGAAATCGATATTTTTTAATCACTGTGTTCGTCGAATTTTTTTCTTTATATTTATAATAATCAACTTTTTATTCGTCATTTTTATCGTAGAAAATTTTATCATTCAGGCATTGACGACATATATAGAGAAATCACTGTACTTAAATCATTACTGTTCGTTCTTTCGTTCATTGTCCAGGTTACGCCGAAATAAATTTCTACTTCTTCGTCTTCTACACCTACTCGTTGTTGTCATAAATGCACAAAATTCACAGTCTAGTGATGAGCGTGTGGTACGTTTCAGAAATTGATTTTTAATCCCTTTTTAGACTTTCTTAGACTTTTCCATTGTTTCACTTGACAAAGACGTATGTAAACGGTACAAATTGTTTAACATCTTTCTCACGACACGAAAAAAATCTAATACCCACGTTGTTCTGTAACTGCGCGACGTTTAATAGAACCGCGATTTTAATTTCAATGAATAGACCCGTTGCTGGTGTGGGAGGGGGATGGGGGCACGCAGCGGACACGTTAATTAAAACATATTGTCATTTTTCAATTTTCGTCTGGCCGAATTCGTTCCGCCGCGCCTTCCTCAAACAATTCGTTCCGACGAGTAACTGAAAAATTGCAACGAACAGAAAAAATACGGAAAAACGACAGAAAAAAACCCCCGGAGGGGAAAGATTTTCAAATAAAACAACAAGACAAAGTGGCACGCAATATATTCGTCGTTTCTCCAGTCGAGCGGGGCGTCAATCGAGTGAGAAATTCTTTTTTACCAAGCTTTCCAACTCGGCGAACGAGTGGAATCGATGTCATTGTTGTATAGACAGTGGCCGGGTGTGTCGTCGCTCGTAATGAATGGAACTTGAAAATAATAGCGACTCGGGCTTTCCTTTTGTCGATCAAAGAGTCGGGTTAATATTACAGCGCGGAATAATTGTTTTATCGTTACTCGCGAGAATTCATTCGCGTTGTTCACAGGGCCGAATCGTTACTTCGATGAATGTACCACTAACGTTGAATAGAACTGAAAAATGTTCGGAACAGTGAGCGACAACGCGACTGTTTCCCATATCAATGGATCGACTTGATTATGTCGAGTGTGTACTCCTCAGGGGATCATTAAGGAGATTGAAGAACCACCGATTGTTGCTTTGTTACCGCGTTCTCTGCTCGATTCTGCACACTAGATTTACTATGCACTTCTGCTTGCATTGTCACTGATTGCTCCGGGTGGTGGCACCCTTGTTTAACGCCCGTTTCCGTAGCGGGTGTGTTTGCGCGTAATTAAAAATCACAATCTGCGCTGGTGAATTGAATGGGAGATTCATCGATTTCCGGATATGATTTCATGTGGTTTCAAGTGTGTTTCTTCAGATTTGATTTGGGATCTTCAAAGTTTGGGAACATATTTTAAAATACCGTCGAACTAACCTCTTAAAGTCGACTCATTTTTCTGAAAGCTTCCTTGGTCGAGATTTCTTGATAACCCGATGTGATTTTGAATTTTTCTTTGGATGTGAACGATTCTCTCTTAAAGTGTGCTTCTTTAGCTTTCATTTTTAGACCTTGGAAGTTTGAAGATTCCCACGGGAACATATTTTAAAATCCTGTCAAAGCAACCTTTTGAAGATCGACTCATTTTTCGCGGATCTTGTGATTCACATTTTTCGATTACTTGATTCCTCGATGTGATTGAAAATTTTTCAACGTACCTAAACGAACCTATCGTAAAATACATTTCTTCAGTTCTAATATGAGACCTCGAAAGTTTGAGAATTCCTCGGGAAACCATCTTAAAGTCGACTCAAAGTAATCCCTTCAGTCCAATAATTTCTCCCCGAGCATTCGGTCAGTATTTATTTTTCATCGCGATTTCGAATTTTCTTTCAAACTTAAATGATCCTATCAGAAAGTACGATCTTCGAGTTTTAATTTAATTTCCTCGAACTTCCAAAAATTCTGTCGGGAGTCCATCTTAAAATCGACTTAAAGTAACGCCGCAAGTCCAATCATTTTCTCCGAGCTGTCAGTCAGTATTTATTTTTTCCATCTCGATATCGAATTTTCTTTTAAACCTAAATGATCCTAGCAGAAAGTACGCTCTTCGAACTTTAACTGGAGCTCTCGAAAGTTCAGAAATTCCTAAGATCACTTTGAAATCCGTAAAAACCGTACCGTAAAAACCTATCGGCTCGATTACTTAAATGAAGTATAAATGTCGTGGAAAATTTAACAAATGGTTTATTTACATTTACGAGCGCGGAATTTCGTCGAAATCGAAATAGATTCGTTATGCTGAACGTTATAGTGATTGATTTTCCGGCGTCGGATGAAAAACCGTGGTCTGTGTGCGAGCGTTGTGGCAGTTACAGTGCTCAAAGATCAATAGAGAAGGTTTAGTAGTTGAGAGGAAAAATTGGAAAGCACTGACAAGGTACGTCATCGAATTGATGTGCAGGGATTTTAATCGAACTTTGCGCAGAGCCGGAGAAATGAAAACTGTTCGACACATATTTTTCTGTGGCAGGTCATGTTCGCGTTCAATGGGCGAGCAGAAAAAAACCATCAAAAAGAGGAACAACATGTGTGTAAAATGAATGCGGAAAATATTCGCTAAAAACGATTCGAAAAATTACTTTACGGTCCGCACAGAATCAGAAATTTTTTAATTTTTCAACATAATGCTCTTTTATTGTATGACACAGAAATATCGCATTTGCATTTTTCATTTTGGAGGCATCCGTTCCGAAAATGTCAAAAGTATTTTATTCATATGATCCTAAAATCTCTTCAAATCATTCAGTACAGTGACCTTTCGCTTAAAATAATTACAATAGATGGTACAGATGATCCAGGCGGGAACTTTCCAGACAATCCAATACCAGTGTTGTTATTAAATCCTCGCGTAAAAGGACGTCGAATGTAGCAACTCGTTCAAATCTCACATCTGGCTTGCCTGGGATGGGAATGATTTCATTGCTCGAATGACAAATTAATTCTGGCTGATCTTGAGGCTGATCTACGAGCGGGCCCGGTCCGTAAACAAACCCCGGAAACCGAATTCGTTCGGCAACTACTCCTCGGCCCCGATCCTCTTATAAAATGGAAAACGACCAAGTTCCGGCCCGTGAACTTCGCCGGGTACTTCGCCACGAACAGTGGCTGGATCGGTGAGCCGTGTATCCCGGAGTAGTCCGGATCGCGAGTTTCGTTAATTGACGCCAGACGAAACGCGAGCCTTGGAAATTCGATCGAAAAATCTGCACGGCTCCGGAGCCGAGAAATTAGGGCAAGACCGAGCAGGCGAGCGAGTACCGCGAGGCGCGAAGAAACGAAATCCGTCTCAAGTTTCCGCCGATTATGCGGAACTTTGTTAATGGATTCGAAAGACCCGCGGCCCGGGACCGCGGGAACGACTCTCAGAGTAACTGGGATGTTTTGTGCAACGAGTTCCATTTAATAGTTTGTCCGTCCCGGCGCTGATTTTTACGAAAATATAGAATTATCCGCGGCGAGCTCGCCGGAGATTGCCAATTCCGCACCCGCAGACTTTGTAATTACAATCGGAACCGGTAGGTTTGTTTCAACGAAATTTTTCTGAATTAATTCGGCAATCTTTGAAGCATGCTCTGGAATTTTTTCGTCGCGAAATAATTTTAATGGAAAGCCAACAAATGTTCGAGGCTCTTCTCATTTTAACTGTCGATAAATCAAGGAAACTTTGGGAATTTTTTTAAACTGAACCAATAAAGCTAACCAACGCAATTTTTTTTTAGATTATTCATAAATATTTGCTGAACAATCAGTAATATTTTCATGTCAAAAGAATGACCCCATTCGAAATTATAGTGCCGCAATTGAAAAGTTTTGTGCAATGTGGTTTCCGGAAGAAATTCCGAAACCAGTTTTAAACGCATTCGAAAACAGAAATTTCCGCAAACGCGTCTTGTAAAGCATCGAGGAATCTTCATTAAAATTTATACACGTAGACTGCAGGCCGACGACTGAGCGACGAATCCGGTTTTCGCTATTATAAACCTTCTACCCGTAACAGCGAAACTTCTGCAACAATAAAATGTCGTCAAAATTTGTAGACATCTGGCAACCGCTCGCAGCATCTCGGTTTACAACCCTGAAACGAGCTAAATTCCAAAGCTAAATGAGAACGACGAAAATAATGATACTCCGGTGTCCACAGTGATTAAATCTTAAACCGAGTTCGCTGCCCAAAATTCGTTTGCATACCATAATTAATTATCTCCACGATTGATCGATCAACATACAGAATTTTCGTATGACCTGTTTAATGTAAAAATGGTGCAAATCAGAACAGTTAACCCTTTGCACTACTATTTATTTTGTGATTATAATGATTAGAAATTCTTCATTATTCAGAATTTCATAGAAAAAAGGTAGTTTATATTTATTGTACGCCTATGTTTTCTCCAAAGGATATATATCAACTACAACAAAATAGAATTTTATTTCGGTTTAAAGGAAATTAATAACATACATATTTATTAGACTCTGTGTAGAATCTTCATCACGAGTCTGACTCGATATTGTAGGACAAGGGGTTAATCGTTGGATAATAAGGAATTATTTTATTTAATGATCAGACTGTGGAATAGTATCTCCTGAACAATATTTGTTGCTGGCAAGACCGGCGTTGTTGACATATATCGAGAAAACACTGTGTTGCCTTCAGCGTATTAAAATTATTTAAACAAGAAAAATATTTCTACCTGTCTCCTGTCTCTTGAAATCAATGCAGACAGTTTTTATTTTGCGTGAAGATAGGCAGTCTATATTACAGCCTAATTAAATGCCAAAAGGATATTGGCAACTAAACCTAACTTTTCTGAATTGGTCCTTCGGAAACAGTATTTTTCAGTGAAAAAAAAATGTCGCGTATTCTCCGATCGATGTGGAACAATCGAAGACCGGATTCGAAGCGTCGAATATCCTTTCAACTGATTCTTTAGTCTCTACGAAAACAAGGCGGCACGATTGTATCAATTAGCGGCTGATTGCCGCAGCAACGGGATCGTTCGAGTCCTCGAGAGCGTTCCACCGCTTTCGACGATGTTTCACGATGCCCGGTTTTCCGTCAATTTATCATGCACAATATAAACGGTCTTCGAGGAGTTCGCTCTAGCGGGAGGACAACCGACTTGTAATCCCGGCCACTTAAAATTTAATAAGCCTTGCGCCGGACAGATGCAACCTTTCGTTAGAAGCGAAATACTAATTTCGCAGAGATGAAAGCACCCCCCGAGACCCGTTGCTGTTTTAATCCGCCGGACTTTTTCGAGTCCGTGTTTTCCCTCGAATGAACGCAAGTGCCGATCAGTCGGAGACTGCCCTTAATAATTAAAATCTCGTTAGTCAATAGCGGACGCGTTCGGATTTCATAAATGCGACGGAGGAATTTTTAATTCTGTGGACGGGAAGAGTTTGGAAATTGCATAGAAGTATTGAGAAAGCCAAACTAAAGGTACTCTAATACTTTCAGGACTCTGAATTTAATTGTCGAAGATTTAGCAGAAATGAAATATAGAAATTTGAAATAATGAGTGGTGATTAAGGATTAACAAAGGAATGTTTAATTTGCAAATGAAACGCAACGACAAAACGCGAATAAAATTTTTGCACGATTTTCGAACTCGTGCAGAATTTTGTGGTCAGACTGTGATACTGTTTATATTTATTAGCAAGTAGAGGCGTTGGAATTTCGCGTTTTAACTCCGTTTCGTGGTTCGTTCTGTTTCAGAAGTGAACATGTCGACGACGACCTCCAGTATAATCGGCGAGTTGGTCCAGAAGGTCGTTAACGACGAATCAAACAAGGACACAGATAACGAGGAGGATGGGGTGGAAGACATCCTCTATATGCGCGGCGCATCCGTAACCATACAAGTGGACCCGATGACCTTACACATCACCACGAGTGCGACAATGACTAACGACGTGACCACCGCACCAACCGAACGAGTCGAGATAGAAGTAACCACGCAGGTACGTGCTTCGTTTATCACCTTTTTACGAAGATTTTTATAATTCCGGAACACGGGGACCGCGTACTGGCATCCTGCGCTCAAAATTAATCGATTTTTCGGACCATCCTGAAGGGAGGATCCTTCCGAAAATCATAGATGTCTACCCATCAAATCTTTTATAACAAATAATCTACTGACCTTGTGCCTTTATGGTGATTGTGTATGATGTCGGGTAGTTTAGCAGGCTCTTAGCAATATTTTCTGTGTATTTTTATATGTGTAAGACATGTCGGACAAATTTAATTTAATTTTTCTTCATACGATGTCTAAAGGTATGGTGTACAGTTGTGTTGATACACAATCAAATCAATAATTAATAAAAGAAGTTAAACGTAAATGGACTTTTCCGGTGAATAATTTTAGTCAGTGGAAAATTCAGTAAAATTTGTAGGATTTTTAAATTAAGTGAAATTTTTAAATTGAGGAAAATTAGTATGAATTTTAAACTATACAGAATTAATAGGATTTTTCAATTGAATAATAATGGTAAGATCTCTGAATTGAATAGAATTAATAGAATTCTTAAATGGAGTAAAATTAGTAGAATTTTTGAATGGGACAAAAATAGTACGATTTTTAAATTGAATAGAATTAATAGGATTTTTAACTCGATTAAAAATGGTAGGATCTCTAAATTAAGTAAAAGTAGTATAATTTTTTGGACGTTGTTTAGACTGTTTAGACTGTTCGATAAGACGGTATTTTTGATATAATTTTTTGTAATTGCTCGAATAAAAATACTCGCACGATCAATTTTGTAATTCCTGGTTCGTCCTGCTCCACGGAATCGGAACCAGCCTTGTGCAGAGATAATAGATCGCGAGGATGTGTGGTCGTAAACCTAAAATTATAGTTATAGCCTTGACCGCGGCTGCAGTTGAATAGCACTAGACACGCGGAGAGCGAAAACATTTTTAGAAGCTATTTTATTACTCCTACATAATAGTCTCTATTAAACTAGCTAGAAAATTATAATATGAAACCAAGTCAGAAATTGGTTCTCTTTCCTCTCAGAAACTACCATTCAAACTTCGAAAAAGTGTATAATAAATTTTGTAAGAATATCTCTTGTCGGCTCTTGTCTTTCACTGTATATGAAACAAACAATTGCTACACATATTTTCTCCAAGCAGTTTAAAAGTTTTAAGCAAAGTAAACGTACTTCCCTCTCAACATAATTGTTTGTTTATTATTTTACGCAGAATTATAAATTCGTAGTTAATTTCTCGGATCAGTTGATGATTGAATATCGATCCCCTAAATTTAATTATTATCAGTTGATGTTCGATTTCAATAAAAATCCTCCAATTTTCATTATTTTCAGTTCACAGTTCATTCGAGAGAAATTTTAATTTCAATTTTCGCTGCAGTAAAAATTCTTTAATTTCATTCATTTTGTTTCATAAGATGAAGGAAACTTATTTTCTGCCAAAGGAATCCTTTGAACATTGTATTCGCGATCGAGACACACGACCACCACCGAGCTCGCTTCTGCTATTCGCATCCCTTGCAAACATTCCTGTCCCTTCTCACTGGAAAGTTAAATATTCATGGACCGGAATGTCCATGTAATTAGACATCCCTTGGAGACCTTTTAAATCTTCCCAGCACGGGGACCGGCAACTTTTACCTAAGAGATACAACCTTTTTAATTTCAAATATAATCCTGGCAATACTGCGAGTATTCCAAGCACTGAGATTTTATTTAATTGCTATTTATTATTTATTAGTCCCGACGCGGTCCGAAGAAAATCTCTAATATAAAAAGAGAACTATAAACAGCTTCTTAGCGTACGCTCTTTCTATCGACACGTTAATGTTGTATCAGAGTTATTACAGTAAATTATTAGACTATTACATTAGTGCATAGTGTATTCACGACCTATATAAAGATTATCATGAATCAATAACACGAATTGGAAGACCTAGAAAGTCAGAAAATCGAGAAATGCTTCGACAAGCTTATAATAATTTATCAGTAACGAGAACGTATCTTAATTTTGTAAATTGGACGATTTTAAGGGATGAAATCACCCCATGGAAGCAGTAGAGAATTTTCTTGTCAAATGTCTAAAGAATCGTAAAAGGTAATGGAAAAGAATTTAAGCAGAAATTGCATCTCCTTTTATACATGCTAAAAACAATTGTCTAAAAATGAACGATTTAAAATTAGAGTATACACAGATGCAGCATTATTATCAAATGCAGAATTTACAATCCTTCAAACATCAAACCATCCTATCAAAGTATACCAATTCAACTAAGCATGCGTGGAATTTAATCAATATACAGCCCCGCTCCAAACAATTGGGAATTAAATCCGGCTCGGTACATCAAAGAACAAAGTTTACAATTCAATTTTAAACATTTCCCCGAGAACACGGTCCAATGATTGAAGTTTAGTTAAAAATAATTGAAAATCCAACGGCTCGACATGTAGAGTAGCGTTCGGGGTGCGCGGAATCCGTGAAACCGAAGTTGCGCCTAATAATTCGTGACAATATTGAAATTCATGCATCCGACGAACGTTTATAACGGATCTGTCCGCATAATTCCGCAATTTCCAAAGGGCCCTCGACGCGGCGCGGCTTGCAACGCTCATAGCGGCGATCCTGGAACCGCAACAACGGTAGTTTAGATATCCGCACGTCGTAAAACATCAAATAAAAATCAAATATGTTCGCGTCGGGTCTTTAAACATTGTTTCCCCCGATTTTCTCGCCGGTCTATTTGATTCGCCGTGACTCCAGACTGTCGATCCTCGACATTCGTGCACGGTTGTCTGCGCGAAAATTGGACAATTCTCAATTTATCTCGAATCGTTTGTACAGAATTCGATTCCGGAGTCAGCTCTCGCTCGCTCTCGCTCGCTCTCTCTCTCTCTCTCTCTCTCTCTCTCTCTCTCTCTCTCTCTCTCTTTTATGTTATTGTTTCCAGTATGTCGATAGTTTGTCGATAGTTCAGTTCATGCGCATTTTAGCGCTGTTCCGAAATTATTCGAAATGATTGGAAAATTGTCAAAGTTATTTATCGAGTTAGTTTTCAATCCCGATAGTCTCTGTATAATTTCGCGAACGGCAGCGATTCACAGAAAATTCCCACCGATTCCGAGGAAACTTATCGAAATAGAAATCGACTGAACTTTACTATAGCCCTCCATCCCACCCCTATCCTCCCCTTCGCCCGCTAGAAGCTTTTGGTAACAATTATACGTAGTTCTACTAGTTTCGACGTACTGAATACGAATATGACTTTCGGTTTTGGCGGAAATTGTAAGTTCCTCAGATACTCGCAGAAAACTTTCTCACTAGCACATTGAAGTACGTCCATAAGTATGTATAAGTGTTCGTAAACGAATACCGATTTGAGTTAATGTCACATAATTCTAGTTTCCAGACAGTTTCCGATTTGTTTGTCAGGTGTACAGTGGATAAAATATGTGCAAACAATATTTAAACACTAAATTCCCGATTGTCGAGAAATCGTCGATATGTCAACTGTGATAATTTCGTTAAAAAAAAAAAAAATAGTACAATAAGCCTGGTCTCATTTTAAAACTTGAAACGCTATTAATGTAACTTTTAGAACGTTGGAAAATTTATATTGATAAGAAAGGAGAATATGTAGAAAACTGGATCAATAAAATTTGTTTCTGTAGAACTTATGAAATTATAAAATTATTCCGGAAACATTCCGAACAAACCGTGTAAGTGAGGAAAGAATGCAGGTGTATTTAGGCGAATAAAACGCGGGCAATTAATTTCGTTAGAAGATTCTCGCCATGTTAAAGAGCAGTGTTTCGAGCGTTCAAATTAACAGAAAAATGAAAGAAGATGGCGAGGGGGAACAAGTGGGAATAGCCGGAGTCCATTAGCCGCGGAGCCGACATTTCCATAGAAATCGCGGCGGTTTTTAGATAGCGGCCGTTTTCCACGCAACCCCGGACTTCCTTCGCCCTTATTCAAAAGGTCTTCCGGATAAAAACGTCGCGACGCGTGCAACAGGTCCGTGTACAAGCGCCACCGGTTCGTTCTTCAACCGCCTTGGGTCTCGTTGTTTCCTCCCTCGATCCGCGATAACCCAAGAACTGTCGATCGGCTAATGGTGTTCGTGGCTTTCTGGGTACCGGATGGTGTCTTCCCTGAATAATAGATCGCTCCGAAACATCCCAGTCAATTTTTTCGCCCCATTTCCACCATTACGCATACATTTGCCACTGACAGATTCAGCCGATCCCACGGAAACGTAATATTCTATTTTCCAGTCCATAATACTCAATTTTCCAGTAGATACAATATTCTCCAGTGGACACAATATTTAATTTTCCTGTGAACACAATATTACATTTTTCAGAGGGACATAATATTTGATTATCCAGTGGACACAATATTCAACTTTCCAGTAGACACAACATTACATTTTCCAATTGACACAATATTCAATTTTTGTGAAACAAATTATTCTTACGGTCTCTCAGGGTCTGACAATTTATTAAAAGGTATTTATGATTAACTCTACAATGGTACCCTTAGATCAGTCCGTAGGAGTCTGAATGAATTCATTCACAAAAATGATTTGCTTAGAGTGCATGTTTCTAAATAACAAAACAATTTCGCTGTACGATCAGTTCAAGCATCGAACATTCATTAGCTGCGATAAGGAACGTGTTAACAAGTTGTATCTGAAAAAGAATCGTTCTATTGTTTAAAATGATAGTGATAGATCATTACTATAATGGCACGACGACAGTACCGTCAAAATGAATTTCCTCCCGATACATTCCTCAATAACAAAAACCATTTGCCTAGAAAACGAGTAGCAGGACCAAAAGTTCAATACTGGAGACGAGAATCGCGTCCACAAGCCCCACGAAAAATCGTTTATTTGCCTGAACTTACTATTAAAAATCGAGCGTTTCTCCTCCCCGCGTTCCGCAACGTTCTCTAACGCGAAGTAATCGTGAACCGCAATCTGTTCGTTCTTCAGGGACCGAATTTAGAGCAGAAGCTTCCATCGACGACGGAGGTTCTGGCCAGCACGGAACCGGCGTGCGGGTTGGATTGCGGACCAGGTGGAAATTGCTACATCGACGTCCTGCCGATAACCGACACGGTGGCCGACAACTCGAACGTTGACTGGGACGACTATTACGGCGGCAGCTCGACGGATTACGAAGGGAACGACGCCACATGGTCACAAACCCAAGGGTCCTACAGGAAGAGATGTCAATGCCCTCTTGGCAAATCCGGCGATCGATGTGAATTCGGTGAGTGATTTTTATTTAGCCACGTAGATACCAACGTCGTATAGTTGCGACGCCGATGTAACGGGCTGATGCTCCGTGTTCTTCTCTCGTCCCCTGCGCGCGCTCCCTTATGTATCAAGTCTGACCCCGGAGACGGGGACAGGGCTCAAAGTATCTCTTAAAGTTCTTTGGCATCAGCTAGCACCCCTGCAAGGGCAGATATCTACTTGGAAGAGAGCCAACGATCGAGCGGACCCGGCTTTCGAAGCTGAGGC
>CM052125.1:14446431-14460605 GCA_028454245.1 Halictus quadricinctus | reverse complement strand
CTCGAGCGAAACGGAAGCGGAATGAGAGCTGAGAGGGCTCAGACCTTTCGTTTTGTTAGTTCTGCACGTGTAGCTGTAGCTATAGTCCGTTCTTACTCAGGAATCGTCGTTAGACCGAAAGGATTTATGGAAGTGCGTTTTGTAGGGTTTGAGGAAGCTTTGGAGAGATTGAGGGTTATCCGATTCATCCACTTTGGGGATTTTGTTGATAATTTAGTGTGGTTTAGTGTGAGCAAAATTGAGGGGACTTTAAATCATCGCTTTGCTGTGTTCGTATTCATTTGTATTCGTCGGTGAGACACGGAGCTTCGAATTTGTATGTGTGAACAGAGCGGGATGCAGTTTTAGGTATGGAACGGGCTGCAGAAAAGTGAAATGTTCTGGATTGTTCTACTTTAGGGATTTCGTTCAAAATTTAGTATGACAGTGCACGCTGTATTAGGGGGAGTTTAATTCATCATTTTGGTCGTATCGAATTTTTTTATAAAATACACACCCCTGAATCTGTACGTTCGAATAAAAAGTAAATGCAGTTACAGGTAGAGAAGAAACTGGAGAAAAATGATACGTTCTGGATTGTTCTACTTTAGGGATTTCGTTCAAAATTTAGTATGACACAGAGCATGCTATATTAGGAGGAGTTTACACTTATAAACACACACATGAATTTTCACTAGCTTCCAAATGAAATTACACGCTTTTTATATTATACAGCTTTTTGTTACACTTCAAAGAGAATCGAGGTACAAAAAACGTAATAAAGAAACAAAAAGACAAAGCAATTATATATACATTAGTGGACCGGTAAAATAATGGTGTTAATGAGAGCGTGTTCGGTGACATTTAATGGCGTCGCTTTAAAAATAATCTTTGAAAGAACCGTATAAATACAAAGGGACTCGTCGAGATTTTATTACAAGACTCTGTGTCTCTGTACCGGAATGAAATTTCCCACGTTGTAATTTAAGCAGACTGGAATTAAACGAACGTTTACATTCCCTTAACTGAATTGAACGTGTTCAAATAATATGTCGAACTACCAGGAATATCGAATGAAACTAGAATCTTCAGATACACTCCTATAACAGACCCCCAAGCATCCGCAAAGAATATTTTCAAATATTTTTAACGCGAAATATTACGTTTTCACGTTCTATAGAAATAATTTTCATTATTATGTAACCGGTGAAAGCTTTCTGCAGCTTTGTTCGAGGAGTTGCGTCGTCGTATAGAATGTTCTACAGACCGCATCATCTTGTTAATCTCACAATGGGACCGTTTTAAAACGAACGTTGCAATTCATCGGGGAATTAGACTCAAGACGATAATGCGAGTCCTCCTCGCGTCGACGTAATGCTATTCAAGCTACTTCCTGGAGAACTCTTGGATAAAGATCGTTGCACATTCGGTGCATTGTGGAAGGAATGGGCGTCACTGCAATGGCTTCGGTAACAATATATATGCAGTCGATACGAACGCGTTTCTCGCAATACCGAGAACGGCTCAGTTCCAAGCGAAATTTATACGCAGACAGCGGATCCTCCGACATTTCTATGCACCTCGCGATATTCTTCGGAATTCAATGCACTAAAACTTGCATTAAAACCATCTATAATATTTTACTTTCATGACATTTCCATATTTTCCTTTCATATTTTAATTCGACCAATTATATTTTATTAACACTAGGTTTACGAGACGCGTTTTAATATTTTTAATTTACGATTATTGAGATGAGAAATTATTCAACAAAATTTATCTTTGGGTGTATGCTATTAAAACATGACTAAAAATTTGGATAGAAATTATTTTTATAAAATAATGTAAAATAGTCATTTTAGTGCTCTGCAAACTCGACTTCACCATTAACAATTACTACAATACAATTCTAAACAGTTCCTGCATTATTAAACGTGTCTTTGTGTTTAATATATTGCGTAACGTTCAAACGTGGCACGGGTCAATGCACTCGACTATTGTACGGATAAAATGGAAATAGTTTGCACTGCAAATGAAGGAACCACGCGCGTGTTGAGATCGTTAAACAAAAGAGTGGAACTCTGTGTTTCGGTCACTCCAAATCTGTGTAAATGTAATTTGCACGAACGTTAACGATCTAGTAATTAGTGGTATGTAGATTCCACAGTTTCGTGTTCTGCGTGGCGACTCAAGACGAGAGATAACGGCTACAATTATGGGAGGAATACCTACTTTCTACTTTATACGTACTCGCACGTTTGAAAGAAATACTATATTCCACAGTCTGCATTGATTTGAATTTCTTCAAAACGATCTTTAAAAGTGCATCACATAATAAAAGTTTTAAGACTGAAATAATGTTCAATCCAGCATACAATAAATAATTATTTAATACGAGAGATAGTTGCATAAATGAACCTAGGATAATTTACTTTACTCATTCTTGCCTCAAAATTTATTGTTCTCAATTTATTAAAATCGTTGAAGGGAGAAAAACCTTTTTGGCTCCACCCTTTTAAAATTGATACACAACATTTTCATGTTGCATGAAGATCCGCAGCCTAGTGATTAATAGATAAAATGATTTCGTGTTCAATTGCCAAGTGCATGGACCACACGATAAAAATATGATCTCATGGGATCAACTGTTGTGCGACCGCCGAACAATCCTGGGTGCGATAAATTTCATTTTTGCATGGACAACTTCAGGTGCAAATTGTTTCGGAGATTAAACCGGACTCGCAGAAATAATGAAAAAAGTTCGCACGAATATGTGTCTCATCCGACCTCATTCCTGTGTTGCGAAAGTGTTTATTGGATTGGTGCATATATGAGATGCACGTTTGAAGTGCAGTAATATTTTTTGGTGCGAATATACATATGTACATGTTCACAAAGTATATCATAATCGCATAAGAACTAGTTTTGTTAGACTATCTCAGTCGCGTTTTGTAACAAACAACAATTGGAACGAGAGATAAAGGTGTTAAAACTTTCGCAGTAACATCGCGTGCTGCTTTTTCTGCGAGCAAACAGCAATAAATTAGAAACATAAATTAGAACTGTCCGACGCGATCCCAAAAGTTCACCCCCGAAACTTCCCGTGCCCAACGTTTGTCAAACATTTGTCCGACGAGTTACGCAGCCGTTGCCTGCAGTTTAACGCAAATAAATTGTTGCTTGGTTTAATTGCAAGCCGAGTTTCAACGTTTCGAAGTCTTGAAAAAATCGAAATCGATCGGATAGCTTTGAGCAAGCTACGAAATCAATTTTTATAGACTTCGAATATTTTCTAATCTGCAACGAAAAGTTAAAAGTTGCTGTCAAATTCACTTTCTACGCACAATTCGTTGCATAGCAATGCAACAGCAACGTTTGTAGTAAGTGCATTAATTCTACAGAAGTTCCCTAAACATTCCACTAAACAACTGCATCGCTCGAACAACCTGGAAAGTAGAAAACAAACATTAGGCAACAATAAGAGGCACAGAGAGTAAATTAATTCTCCAATAGCATCGAGAATCCACCGTTTACAACTCCGTTACAACTACACTCGGAATTCCGCAAACAATTCCAAGTGGATCCTAAATAATCCATGGGAATCCGGCAGGCGAGGAGGCTATCGCGTAAAAATTCGCAACAACGGCCCCGGAAGTCGGGGAAGTTCCGCTTTCAGCAAGAAGTGGAGTGTAACAGCGAGCCGGAGGAGGGTTGTCTTGGGGAACTTTACGAAGTGCAATTACGCGGCTTCTCGATCGGGCTTGGACTCGGGCTCGGGCTCGGGCTCGGGCTCGGGCTCGGGCTGGGGCTCGAGCTCGGGCTCAGTTCTGCCGATAAAAACCTTCTTGAACTATTAGGGAAAAGCGCGGCACCGTTAAACATCGTTCGAATACAATTTTATTTGCATCCGAGTAACAGATAAGCAATTATTCATTGTTCGGTTACTTTTTATTCGAGTCATTCTTTAATTCACTGCACTGCAATCTTTTCAACAGGAACAGAATTAACTTGACGGATAGTAATTTTTAGTAGGTAGAAGTTTTTAGTACGTTTATATCTGTACTATTAAAAAGCTCTACTAAAAATTTCTACTGTCAAGCACTTTAATACTTTCTTTCGAGTCTGATTTCACTTTTAATAACAATCTAACCAAGGGATCTTGTGCATGTTGTGCACTGCCATTGTCAATTTATACCTCACATGTTAAATTAAACTTAATTTGGAATCTGAAACAGTGAATTCATAGTACGATATTTGCTGTTTCCAAGTCACCTATATTTTTCTTCTGTCAGAGGGTCGACTTTTAAATGTTTAGAAAAGTGGCTTGCATCAATTCTGTAGTGGTAAATTCTTATTTGGGACTGCAGTGTGTAGCGAAAATTGGGTGGAGTGCCGGAAGGGGTAGAATGGGGTGGTTCAAAGAAAGTTTTCCCTTGATTTCCGCTGAAAAGCCGGCACGTGGAATGTGTACGAGCGTAAGAGAAATTAATTGCTACAGATAGCCAGCACTCCGCTCTGTTCTGAGTGCAGCCACTGGCTGTAGCATTGTCTGAACGATGAATATATGCCGCCAGCAAATATAAAGTTCGCAGAAGGTGTGCGAATCAGCCGGATTTCTAGAAGTTCCTCGCGCCCAGACGCACTTCTTGGTGCTCATCGAGGGGAGAATAAACGATACTTGAAACGCTCCTTTGAAGAATTAAACGCACCCCTCTTCTGTGCGTCGGTGTACGGCTGCAGATTTACGGTGAGAGTGGGTTTGCCTTTCACTGTTTCCATGCTATAATATTATTGCAATTCTTAGGGTAACTTCAGGACCAGAGAAAATGTTGATCAAGATGAATCATTTCCTCTTTCGAGTGGTGTCTTGAGGAGTGAGAGCAACCCTTAAAGTTATTCTATTACTCTTGTACGGTTGTGCCGTTTATTCTTGTACGATTTAAATTTTAAAAATAAAATATATAATCATCCTTTCATTCCACAACCTCTTCTGACCTTTTTGGCAAAGACATCGTATCGACACTAGTCGCATTTATTGCTCGGTCGTTCTAGTGTTAGTAGTAATACCGTGATAGAAATAATTATAGAACAGTTTAGGGACTATGAGACGATCCTCTGAGGACCTTCTCTCCTCGTATACAATCTGTATATCGAATTCTAATTACTCGCATTGGTGGAGTCGAAATATGTTTCAGCGCAGAGTCGCTCGAAACGGTCAGGTAAACACAGTAATACGAACAGTAATTAATCTCTCGGTCGTGTCGCGGAGATCCTTTGAGGACAAAACCGTGGCTGGTTTCGTTTCAACGTGTCGAAAACACAGTGCCGTCGTCAGACCAGGGAAACCGAGAAGTTTCCTCTCCTCTCTCTCTCTTTCTCGGTCGTCGTCGCTTTCGGAGACCAGATGAAATCTCCCGGCCAAACTTTTTGCTATTCTTTCACGCCGAAAGAACTTGCTAGCGATTCGAGAACGGAGGGGTAGTCCTACGAACGTCGCTGCGAGACTTCCGGAAAGTGTTCTTACGCCAGCATTCGATTTCCCCTCGATAGGAAAAAACCCGGCTTATATTACTCGGCTGATCGACCGACTCCATTACACCCAATGCGGAAGTCCTGCAGAATTAATTGATATTCGAAATTGTTACACAAGTTCGTGCAAGTCGGGATGAAAAATGTACAAACGTGAAAATGTACAATATTCATTAGTAACGGTACAATGTTGCATTCTACTTCATTTTTTATTGTTTTAGGTGGGTGAAAGATATTTATGCAAAATAAAAATTTTCCATCTCAATCGCAACAAACAATAAACAAGACATATAAATTGAAATACATTAGTAGAAGAACAGTGTTATATTGTTATATTTGAATGCACACATTTTTCGGTGAACATATCCATGCTTTCCCCACACATTTCCGAAACAAATACTAGCTCAGAGGAAATAATCGGTTAAATAAATAGCCAGCTTCCCTTTGAGCTAATGATTTCCATTGGCCAGCCTGGACTTATCAAGCCCCGGTATCTTTGAGCATCATCGTGCCGAGTTTCTGATGAGGAAACGCGGCTGGCGAAGTTTCATTCCCCAGGTAGCCGAAAATGTAAATCAATTTATCTGTCCAAGGATACGCGTGCCGAAAGTCGTAACAGCCAGTCCGACTAAATATGTAACGCTTAACTTTCCGGGGCCCTGCGGGAAAATACCGTAATTTCTCTCTCTTAACCGCTCCCCATACCACCCCCATCGCACCACGTTTCCTCTTCGATCGAATTAAAGTTTCCTTTTCCCCGGTGTTTCGAATAGCTTCGAGAGCAAACGAGGAGAAACTCCCTCCCCCCCCCCCCCTCTCTCTCTCTCTCTCATTCTCTATCGTTGTTGCACTTTGTTCCAACGAATCTTCGACATCCCGGAGACAGGGATTATTAGCCCGGTTGTCCTATGCAGACGCAACTTGGCCGTGGAATCAGCCGGCTATCTCCTAACTTTCGGAATTATTAAGCAACCGCATTGTCCTGGCTAAGTACGGCCAGTCCTCGACGAAGTTCGTCACTTTAATTGTCGTTTCATGCCGGCTGGAAAGTTTCGGCCACCGTCTGGCTGACAACGGCCCCGGGAAAACCGGACCCTTTTTAATTGGTCCGTTTCAAGGGCTTTCGGAAAATCTGTTACGATAATTACCTTCCGGCGAGCTGAATTTTCTTACCCGTCTCGGTGAAGAATTTCGGATGGCTGGGGTAAATAGAGGTCACCTGCTGCTGCATGCAGAAGATCGACGGTGGAAGACAGTATTTTTTGAAATATTTTTCGGCGCTCTGGTTCCAGGAAAATTGACGTCGCTGCGAGGTATGGGTTTCGTGACGGATCTCGTCCCCGCTCTCAGAGAAAAGAGGATAGGAACGAATAGAGTCTTTTCGCCGTGCATGTTGAATGATAGTGATTCTAGAAGACGTAGAAAGTCGACAATATCCAGACACATTTTTTGAAAAATTTTTTGGAGCTCTGTTTTCGAAACGATCGTAAAATATGTGTCCTAAGTGCCACTAAAACCCAAATTTTCGAAAACTCATCTGAAGGCTCATCTGATTCCTCGCATTATCAGTCAGTCCTCAAAAATGGAGATTCGCAAACAGTATAATTTAAAAAAATAAGTTTTGCTTCCAAGAAATAATTTCGCGGAAATTAAGGAATAATTTCCAAGAGAAAAAAAGAATTGACCAGGCCACAGTAACACACAGGCTTAGGTCTTTTGTCAATAAATGAGTTGAAGCAGTGCCAGTAGCTGTCATGTCTATTGCGGTATGAAAAAAATCGGATCCATTAGCGGTGATGCAGCTGAAAGGGATGCCTCTAGGCGTCAACACCTTTTGTGACTGTTTGATTTGCGGTTCTAGGTCAAATTTCTGCTCGAGGGTGATATATGTTATATGCAAATACCTATCATCATGAATTTTCCAATTTGGAAACCATCCAATCCTGTTAAAAGATTTTGCCGTAACCCAGAAGACCACTACAAAAGCTTTAGGGTAGGATGAACCTCCATTAAAATCTATGAGACCGCCAAAAAAATCTGTGTGGTTTGGAACTATTCGAGACAAATTTTCGTGACATATTCGTGATCTATAAACTACTGGAAAATTTTTCTTAACTCTCAAATGCTGTAGAATAATCTCTATGTTTCGAAATTCTATTATAAAACTTTCTGTACCTATAACAATTATTAGAGCATCTTCTGTGGCTCTAAAATTGATTAGAAAAATTCCTACGGCTCTAAAAAATCCTCTAACTCTAGAAGAATGACTCCATGACTCTAAAATTGATTAGAAAAATGTTCGTGGTTCTAAAATCCCTTAAAAATATTTCCGTGACCGTAAAATCCCTTAAAAAAATTTCTATAGCTCTAAAATCCACTCGAGTAATCTCTGCTTCTCTAGAACGCATTAAACTAATCTAGGAGGCTCTCGAATCGATTAGTAAAATCTAGATTCTTCCAAAACACTGTTAAAAACTTTGCATGTCCCGAAACAAGTGCCGCGATCCTCATTACATTACAGTCACGCAGCTAAAACGAAGCCGATGCGAACGCAGCTTAACGGGATCCAAGCTAGGGGACTCGATGAATTTCAAACATGGCTGCGCATCCATGAGTTTTAAGCTATGCACCCCTGCACGCCGGAAACCGCATCGGTAAAATTCACGCAATCCCGACGTTTTTTGCGTATTGATCTGCTTACACGTACTCGTCGGGCAAAATGAATTCGTGCCAGTCCTCTTTCCTCTTCCCCTCTTCCCCTCTTCCCCTCTTCCCCTCTTCCCCTCTTCCCCTGTTCCCCTCTTCCTCCCTGTTTCTGCTTTTTGTTGGGAACGAAAGGGCGCAAAAGTTCCTGGCGCTGTTCTATCCGGGAACGGAGGAAGTTTCCGCCAGCGATCTCGGAATCCTCTTAAGATCTTTTTCGGTTCTACACTTTGTTCTACTTTGCTGTTCGACGAGCGACGAGCTCGCTCGGACAGAAATCCTAGGAAAGAAGGCGGCACGGCGTCTGAAATCCTTGAACAAACCACGAAGGAAACGTATCATGAGTAAATAAAAGGAATCCCTATGAGACAGACATAATTTTCTGGAGAAGCATTATTGATTTAATTGGTGCAACATCGTCAGTGTGTACCTACAAAGGATTGAGACAAGTTTGGAAGTGGAGACAACAAAGGATCGAGATTGTGAGAGGGTAGAGTCTTTAAAAAATCTCTGAAAATTCGGTATTTTAGAGTGTCCTAATATTTCTCGATAATTCTATCGACACAATTCACGAATTGCTGGCACGGGGTAGCAACTTTTCGACCCAGTATCCCAAGTTGAGACACTCGCGCAGTGACCCAATATGACTGAAAACTTGTTCCAATTGGCTGCTGAACGAACTAACAACTTCCATGGCCGGCGCGATGGCGAGCCCGAGCATGGGCGATCAAAGCTCGACGGTTCTCGACCAATCATTCGCCGGCTGGTTTACGGAATCTACTATGCAAATCAGTTTGTCCTTTCCGCGGACTAACGGGGAAACTCGATTCGAAGTTCGCCGGCCGTGTAACGCCCAACTTTCGATCCGGCGGGAGCGCGAGCTTTCAAGCGACGGCCATTTGATACAGGTCCGCTAAGCGATCTTTTAACTGCTTCGGAAATTCCCGTCCATCTTGTTCCGCGTAGAGAGCGAACGTTTTCGCGATTCCTCGATCTCGAGGGTCGTATCTGTAACAATTAAAGTTTCAGCTGGGAATATCCCGACCGTAATCTCTCCGTTCTCTGCAATATCTATCCTCCGTGATCGGTGTCTTCTCGAGCCCTCTGTATTTTATAGGTCTTTATCCTATGCGAGCTTTATCCCGTCGTAAGCTCTGTCTCTCGTGGCGTCGCCTCGGTTCTTTATTCTTTCCTATTCTGTGATCTCCGTAAAAAAGTTTTTCCACTTATCTCTTCTGTATTCTGCAAAATTTCACAAGGTTTGTATGTATGCTTCCTATCGTGAAAAATTTTAATCTCTCGTCGTCTCGAAGTATTTCCTATGCTTCCTATTGTGCAAAATGTCAATCTTCCAAAGTTTCAAGTTTCAGTATTTCTATGAGCCTTTGTCCTCTAAAATTGCCTATCTTCTTTTCCAGTTTCTATTCGAAGAATTGGCAGTTGTGAACAAAACAGAAATCAACCAGTTTCCATAAATTGTACCTGAGCGCGCGATTCGTCAGCCCGCTAGCGTGTAGTGGAACTATAATGGCGAAGCTCACGTTCGCGGGCTGAGAAGAACGCGGCGCTAGGTTTTCGCATGGCCTGACCAACAGAAGGAGGGTCGTTCTGTGTACCCGCAACACCCAGTGTGGCCACACCATCCGGATACAAACGCGAGAGGCGAGGCGGATTCTGGAACGCGGCGGCGAAACTTTTCTAACGAGTTCCGTGGACGTCGAATCCCTCCGTTCTCCAAAGGAGTCTGTTCCCTATCCCGAACACACCGAGCAGTTTCCAGTGCGGCGCGCAAACAGCCCAGGGCCAGTGGAAACGCGACAGAAGAGAAAGAGAGAAAGAGGAAGTTCGACGCCGCGGAGAGATATCCGGACGTATCCCGGGACGTTTCGCGGTCCCGCGAGAAGAAACTGCAGGCCGAGTTTTATAGAGAATAATCCCGTCGCGAAACTTCTTCAATAAAATAACGCAAAAATGTGCGGCCCACACGTTCGCGCACCACGAGATTCTTTCGCAGACGGGTTCTCCATCTTGAATGTTGGGCACAACGACAATTGTTCGATACTTTTCTGAAATATAATTGTCCACGGCGATTTACTTCGTCAAGAAATTCTTGCTTTAAGATGGGGACTTTCTAGTTTTATTGTCTCTTCTCTCGCTGTAATTTCTGGTCTGTATTTTATTTAGATTTTATATTTTGGAAAAAAAAAATTGTTAAATTTGTATAAATTCTTGACTTACGATTGGATCTTTCTATTTTTTATTGTCTTTTCCTATTGTCTTTTCCCTGGAAAATTTGGCCTCTGAACGCGACGAATATAAATTCGTAACCATAAGGTTGGTATAATTTCTTTGCTTCTTCCCTTTCGTCAAGCAATTTCTGTAAAATTTCGTATTGTGTCGGTCTTCGCTGTAATTTTTGGACGACAATTTTTGTTGCTGATGGATTACGACTTTTGTAGCAGTCCAGTTCTTAGAATCGCCGTGCCCTCAAGTTTTTAGAGTTTTGGAAGTAACGCGAACACGCAGTGCTTCTTCTTTCAATGCGCAATTCCAGCCGACCGGACAGTTCGATCAACATTCACGCAATCAAGGGATACATGTTACGGGTTTTCCGATAAATTAGCAAACACCGAAGATCAACATTAATAGCGACAAGATAACGTTGGTGTGGTTATCGATTGGGTTGTAACCGGGATTCGTGGTCAAGCGTTTCAATCGTGAATAGCTATTCGGCTGGCCTTTGGACAACGAGTTAACCCTGCGATAACGGTGTCTTCGTCTCGAACAAAGTGACATTTGTCGATTCCAAATCACGCCGTCAAACAAATGCGCACTCCGTCCAAACAAAATAAATTCCTATTATTATTTCAAGACAGTGGATTTTAAGCATTTGTGACAAGAATGACTAGGTGATTTAAAACAGTAATAGCATAACAAGAATTTTAAAATCATATTATATTATTTTCAATCTGTTCAATATATTAAGACGGAAAAGAAATTTATACGGAATCTACCCGTTAAGTTTTCTCGCAAAACCAAAGCATTTTTTAGCATTTTTTCGGATTTAAGGATATGCGAACATGTAGCTCACGAAGTACTGATAAATTTACAATGTCGCACAAAAATTAAAAAATAGTTTCATAAAAATTTCTGTCGCATCTTGCAACAACACATGGACAAGTCAATTAATCAATTTAATAGTATTGAAAAAAAAAAATTGATTTGCTCGAGTAATAGCGAAATAAAAATTTGCAGCACAAGTCAATGATCATTTTGAGCTGGCGCGCGGTCCTAGCGATGAATATGTAACTTCAAGAAGATGATAGGGAGTCAGGAGTTAAAGATGATGATTAAAGAGAGAAGGGTTGAGTGAAATTGTGGTCTGTGTGCCCAGGAGAGCGTGAAAACCTTTCCGGAACCGATAAACGTTGATCTTGAAAGCAAAACATGACCCAGCCTCGTTATATACTCCACGAGCGACCTGACCGGGTAGCATATAACGAGGCCAATACCACGAAAGTCGTAGCCGACAGCGAACGAATGGCCGGTCGGTTTACAGCAACAAATCGGTCGTCGGAAGCAACTTGGTTCCATTACAAGCACTTCCGTGACGTTCTCCGGTGGTAAATGGAGCTGCGAAACGGTAATGGATAGATGGATCCGTAGCGTTCTAGTTTTGCAATAGTTCCCGTAAACCTTCAACCTTCAAACTTCTTCGACTGCGAAAAATCCGGCGGGCCGTGCCGGAAGAAATTAAATCATCGAAAGTTTGCCACGAAGCTACGAAATTGATACTTTGTGTTCAAAAAGCCACAACGTGAACTCCCCTTAAAAATTTATTTTATTGACTGTGAAGACAGAGACAGAAATTGATATTAAGTATTTAAATATCCCTAGTATTTGGTGCGTTTAAAAATGGTTTTGTAAATATTCAATACCAATCGACGAAATCGACGAAATTCAGTCTACAAGCAACGAAATTAATATTCCGTATTTTTCACATTTTAAGCTGTACTTAAAAAGCTGTTCAGTAAAAGCAGTTGTTAAAATGCAATCCGATCGTGCCAAAATGAAATAAATGGTTGAAATTTAATTCAAAGGCAACGAAACTGATATTGCACGTATACGTGTGTGTAATAATTGCTGAATTTAAATCGTATTCTCACGCAGCTTAAAATACGTTCTTTTGATTGTCAACAACGAACAAACCACGCCAGGAAAAATTAAACCCGCGAAATGTAATTATAAACGAACGACATCGATGCTTGGCTTTTAAATATTCGTAATAGAAGCCGCATTAAAAATATTGAAAATTATTAAAAATCCTGAAAATCAATGAAACAGCGTCAGAACAATAAAATCGTTTAAATTTTACATCGAATCAATGAAATTGACATTTCGTGTTGGATTAATTGTGATCTGATGTTCTCTTGAAAAATGTACGTGCTGGATTTCCGACCGACGGGGACTAGCAACGAGAACAAGACCGTAATGGGTTCGCGAACGCATTGTAACTCGAAACGTCGAGCAGGATCGAGGCGTCGATAGATCCTTTCTCTTCGAAAGATCCATTATCCGTGACGCCTCGCCGCGGCGGAACATTGACTCGGTGCAAATAAATAATTGTCGGTCGGTGGAAACGGCCGCGGCAGCTCGCGCGAAAAAATGGCACTGGCTGAAGTTACGGTTTCATTAACGAAGAACCGGTGGCTGATGCTGAATTATCATCGTATTTCCCGCGACGCGAGCTTGTACCCGCGGAGACGCGGAAAAAGTGCGGAAAACCCGCGATAAATCTGCGGAATTAGGGCGGGATGAGTTTACGAGGGTGATTACTGTGACTGATTACGTGCGAATGGCACCCTCGTTGACTGACGGGGACAGCGAAACGAAATTTAGGTCTCTTGTCATGCTGAAAATTTCACGACTGCTAGTAGATTGCTGATCTTTTTGCAAATCTTCATCTTTATGAACGACTTTGTAGAAATTCTCCGTTTTGAGGGTGAGTTTATAGAAATATTTATTAGTCATGAATGTTTCTGCACTTGCAGGCTGAAGAAATCTTCAAAAAATTAATAGAATGCTAATTCAATTTAGTTTTCCAAATTTCATGTCAGGAATTTTGCAAGCACCTCAGCTCGTTCATTGAGAATTGCAAGGACCTCGGCCGATTTATTAAGCATTGTAAGGACCTCGGTGCATTTGTAAAACATTGCAAGGACCTCAGTCCATTTACTAAGCATTACAAGGATCTCAGTCCATTGATTAAGCATTGGAAGGACCTCAGTGCATTTATACGGCATTGGAAGATCCTCGGACCATTCATTGAGCATCACATGAATAAATTACAATGAAAATTAACACAATTATAGAACATCTATTATATCCACTAAATATTACACAAGAACATCATCGTCACATTACCAATGCATTTAAACTTTAAACGAACAATTTTTCGAACCATAACTAGGCTGCGTATTTTATGCATTAATGACAAGAACAAAATCTAATATAAACCTGTGAAGGCACATCTCATTTTCCACGAGGAAAAGCGAGACACGCAAGATACGTGTAGAGCGGAGACTTAATTAAAACAGATAATAATTTGACAAGATTCCGGAGACAAGGGAGTACAATATCAAAGGAATTACATACCGAGGAGGACATCGTTTCTCGCTCGTCGCACAAAGCAAGGAATTGAAGGCGACCCTGTGCCTCTTCGGCCGGCATAAATAATCAAAAACAGTTGACGAAGGTAATGCAGCACGGCGCTAAAGCCAGGGAACCAAAGCCAGCAATTTATTCAAGCTTAATGCAGCGTTTCCTCTTCGGGCCTCTCCTATAGGATCGTCGTCTTCCTAGTTTCTAGCCCGCCATTGTTGCATCGCCTGTTTACTCGTCGTATTCCCCTGATTGATACTTGGAATGAAGGGGCGCAGGAATTCTTTCTCTCTCTCTCTCTC
>CM052125.1:14428757-14446331 GCA_028454245.1 Halictus quadricinctus | reverse complement strand
CTCTCTCTCTCTCTGTCTCTCGCTCGCTTTCGTTTCCCTCTGCATCCGTCCCTCTTTGCATACCGCTTGATTTTTTCCACCCACCGGTTTCTGTTTTCTTGTCCCATTTCGTTTCATCTTCGACTCGACCACAATTCCTTTTCGCTCGCTGCTCCTTGAATCTGTGTCTCTTCAACTTCCTACCCTGAATCGTTTCACTCTTTTCATCCTTATTCGCTCCTCCGCGCGATGCCCTTATTCTCGGCGAAAGGCAAATTGTGTATTTTATTTACATTCGCGCTTTTGATAACGAGAATTCACTGTGGACAGACATCACTCGCTTGTTTAGGTTAGTTGCTACGACGTTTCTGGGTGATTCGAAATTTATATTTTGTAGCTGAGGGTTTTTTGGAATTTTTGTACACCAGTAGAATTTGTACAAGTCATTCTTAGATATATTATCTGACAGTGTTGTTCGAGATTATCTCTTTCCCATTCTCTTTCTCGCAACTTTCTGCTCGTTTAGAATGTCGTCACTTTTACAACGTCTTTTGAAACACAAAGAAAAATCGTTCATCAACCATTCGAAGCACGAGTAAATTTGTAGGTTCCTTCGAACCACTATAAGTTCCGTTTTAAATTCGTAATTGGACTTTCTATGTAAATAATACTGCCTCAGGGAACCTATCGAGCGAATAAAGAGGACTTAAAAGGACTTAAATTTGGTAACTTGGCTCGGAACACCAACATTAAAAACTGACATTCTTATTTATAGAAACAATCCATCTGATACCGAAACCAATTTGTCTGAAAAATTAGTTGAAATTCGCAGTACGCTTATAAATTACGGCGCGATAAATGGCGAAATAATTGAACGCAGAAAAATCGAAAATATAGGATAAAATTTGTTCTCGTGAAATTCTGTTTTTTTGAAGGTAAAATACAGGTAAAAAGCTCATCGGACTCAAGTTTCCGAGCGTATTGATTCGGTTGCCAGGTTGATTACGCAACGATATCGAGCGAGCACGCCACGCGCTAATTAATGAAATATAGCTGATTTTTATAGTTAGTACAATGTTTATTAAATAATCGTATATCTACAAACATTTGCGGTTAATATCTACAAATCCTTCGAGAATTCTGTATACGGAAATTCGAGTGAACATACCCTAGCAACTCGATCCGCTGTTGCATTCGAATTTCGTGTTACAGTTACACAAATTTACAAACCGAGATTGTTTACAATAGTAACAAAAATTGCACGAAGAAATATATTGCAAAGGTACCAACGATCATATACATTCAAATTTTTTGTAGTCTATTTCGTGAGATAAATTCTGTGTCTGACCAATGTTGGACAATTCTACTTGGAGCACTGATCCGCAACATTTATTTTCCGTCAGTATTATCTGTCTGCTCCTTTATAGCAAATTATCAGGATCAAATAATACTGTGTATATTCGATAATATGAACAAGAGTAATATTCAACAAGGACTGGTAGGTCTATCTTTGTTTCGAATGTATTCTATCGGAATGAGGAGAATTTTTTACTAATCAATTAAATTATCGTTTCTCATACTGTCTTTCCAGTGCTGTAATAGCGATGCGAATAACATATTAACATCGTATTAATGTTAATATTTAGATGCATTAATTACATATACATATTATAAGCTAAATTGTATTGGATAAATTTTGAGGTTGTTCATAACACTATCAATATATCAAGCCAGCAATTACAATAACGTTTATGGGTATCTGCTGGCAGTGTGATCATTATTTTCGTTGAAAATAAATTTCTAATCTGATTCCATTTTTGACGCTTCAGTGCCATCTTTTCCGAGCACACTATACTGACATTATACTACTGTCAATTTATAATATCTTTGATTAGAAGAACGTTCACGAAGATCGAATAGCCAATGTCGCCTATTTTTCTTTTCGGTCGAGATCCACCGCCATTCAATTTCTACGTCAGTTTTCCATCGCGTTCCCGTCTGGTTTGATAGAATTACCATTTTTTCCTCGACTCTTCCATAGTTAGTAAAAACGTCACGCATACAGAGCACGCAGCCCATTTCGCACGCGTCCGTCGCGTCGCGTCGCGTCGCGTCGCGTCGCGTCGGCACGTTTGTTTCAGTGGTGGGCGTTCGTTTCATCGGTGACCAACTTCCGTCCGCGCAGTTACGGTGGAGTTATAATAACGCGAGGGCAATAAACCATGTTTATTGCTGCCCTTATTATGACAGGCGCGCAGGGAACAGTACGGGTACAATGGACACCATGGTATGGAAATATGGTTGTTCGCGGGCCATGCGTTTCTAGACCGGTTGCGTCATAAAATGGTAAAAATCCACCGTCAAGAACGTTTCACCGCTGACTACAAACAAACGAGTACATGGGCTCGCGAATTGTTGTCGAATCCTCACTAGAATTCACCTGTGACTTTCCACACCCTTTCTCTTTCAAAGAACACATGCATTTTTTCTGAAAAATTGCCTTCTGCGACTTTTCATTGAATCCGTAACAATTCTGAACGGTTTCTCATTATTCCGAGGTTTAGAACTACTAATTATAATCGTTTTACGAGCGCTACATACTTCGCCGAAACGGATTACACAATCCCAAAGTACTTCATTCAATACAAAATCGTCCGCGAGGTATTATATCAATTTATTATTAATTAATTCGACATTGTTGGAATTGGGTGCTTCATCGACCCATTAATTATTCATTTATACTCTCTTGTTTACCCAATTTTAAATTTGAATATTCGAGAGAGAAATTATGCAAGAGCGATTGCATAATTTGATGACAAGAGTTCATTGGCGATTACACATTAAACGAACAAAATATACTCCATTGAATGCCACTCTTTGCAAAACAATGGTCAGTGATATTAAATTGCAATTCATCGACATAGAAACATTTAGATGAATAATATTGCGGGAAAGTCAACATCAGTTTCATTAGATTTCAAAGAATCCCAAATATGTCAGAAACTTCGTTCAATTTCATGCAACGTCACTCTGCGCAAAGCACCGTTCGAAAATCAATGTTTGCTCCCCGATATTTATTTTGACAATAATTTCTCGAGGCTTCTACGTGGCCAGAAACTTTGTAACGATTGTCGAATCACTCGGACGAGTTGCACCGTTACATGCGCAACACGGAAGCGCGCAGTACCGGCAAAGGAGTACATTGTCACGGGTATTATCTGGCGATCGCGAGCAAGCAATTCTAGTTAATCGATCGTAAATACCGATCGGGGCCGATTTGTCCGAGAATAATCTGAATTTAACGATATTTACACGATTTCGGTTGATAGCGGCCACTGGCGGGGAATGAAAACGCGGTTAATCGGCTCGATCCAACGCCGCGGTTGGCCATTTTGGACCGGGGCCAAGCAACTTGGTTGCACTTAGTTGCGTGGACAACTGGGAACTGGTTTTTCGGAGATCTGTGGATCTCTTGATCCCTTGCAGCGCCCGATTTTCATCGAAATCGCGATTGGTGATCGAATCGAGCTACGGGACAAAAAATGTATTTATTTTTTTTTTGCGACTGATAATTAGACTGATAATTAGGATTTTATGCATTTATTTTACTCGGTGAAATACTTCATGAAAATAACGAGACAATTCTATGTAGCTGGAATTTCATATAAAAATTATTATCGTTGCTTCACAATCCATAAGCTTATTTCGACGACACCTATCACTGTCTGTGTCAGGATCTCTTGAACAGCTTGTATACGCTTGTAGTTCTATCTATGCGATCTATTATATTATACATGCACGCAACAGCTCCTTCAACTATCTGATAATCTCCAGCTGCCTGAGGCATGCTTGACACACCCGGCTCGTCTCACACACTGTACCGTCAATCAAATGTTCATTGCAAAACTGTGCGTCCAAATGCATTTCCCCGATGAAAATTCGTGTTCTATGATAGATCAATTCAACATCTACATCAGAATATTAACAAATTTCTGTAATCTCGATATTAAATGCACGCTCTTATACAAACCTTATAAACCAAGCGCTCGTTGCATAATAAAACAAAAATTCGCAGTATCCATGAATCCATCAAAATATGAAAAATAAACTACCAAGTATGACATATGTGGATATGTCTGGTGAGAACGAGAAAGAAACATAATGAATAAAACGAAAAGTTATTAATTTTTACCTTTTAAGGTAAACCTTTAAGTACGTAGTTATTTATATATGTTTAATAATTCCATCCTCTGCCTGAACATGAAAGGTACAACACCAAAAATATTTTTCCCACTGAAACACAGACATTCAACGTCATCAAAATTTTTTAAATTAAAAAATTCATCAAGAAATATTTTATTCTAAGGGAAGAAGAATATACATAATTTTGTTGCAATTTTCCGGAAACCCATGTACCAGAATGGAACTCGGTGTCCGTAAATCAGGAGTTGCCAAGTATAATTGCCCCCCGGAGAAATAATATTATCTTCTTCCTTGAACTACGGTCTCCAAAACTCTTGACCCATTCTTACGGAAGACCAGAAAGAAGAATTCTTCCTAATTTTCCTACAGTTTCCGGCGGAACGGTGAACAGTTACGATTCTCCGCGGAGCACGTGATGTCTAAGGCAGGATCCTGGAAAAAAATCGAGCTCGCCGGGCCAACAAGATTTTAAGTCCCATCAAAGCCAGCGTCTTCAACGGCGCTTTTATTTTCCTGGTCTCGAACGTGCGCTGTAGCTGCGGCTCTTAGTTCTCCGTAGCTTCTCTTCCGTGACACAGAAGGGACACAGAAGTGGCTGGAGCTGAACAGGTAATAAGGTTGCGTCCATTTCGAACGTTGTGACCTTATTAGCCGTCCATCCATCCATATTTTTCATTATTATTCTAACTTCAATCGAGATTGCAGATGTTGGCTTGTGACAGAAATGTGTTCCGGTTATCTGCATATTTTCTTTCATTTCAGTTATAAAGTTTGATCTGTTATCAAATTGTTGACGATTAACATTCGATATTAACATGTTGACTGCCAAACTGGATTTATTATTAAATCGATTTATTCGTTCCGAGATAAGCGAATTCGTTCTAGATCGTTGTGCAGGATGCAAGCTTCATTATCAAGTACCTAATAAGAATTATTAATAACACCGACCGCATATACTTTTGTATGAATGAAATAGGGCAGACACACAAAAGCAGGGACCGAAAATAACAGTTACTCTAAAATTTTCTACAATAAGAATCATTAATAAAAGGTTGAATGTTATTGAAATGTAAGGTAATCTAGACAAAATATAAAGAAAAAATTCTACGAACACAGTGATTAATAAAATATCGATTTTTATACTTTTTGGTTACAAATAACAGTTATTAGTGTCCAAAAAATTGGATCCTGCTCGATAACTATTATCGATGAAGAAAAACTGTTTCGACTGCTCTTTTGAGCAAAACGACTATAAGTGATATAAAGTGAACAGTGTAACGATCGCAATATCGTCTTCTAGACGCAGAAATGATCAAGACACCATGTTAAACCAATCTAGTATAAGCCCGACGCCCAACTACCATCGAAACTAGTTCCCAGAGTCCCAGTTCTATTATATCGGCGATTATTATGCGCGTCAGATCCTGTAGTAATAATGCGCGTAGAACTCGCGGCACTTACGCATTTGCATGATAGATATAACATTTCAAGTGGATAGTAAAGCATCGGGTCCCCTGGAGCCGCCATAATTGCCTCGCTCGGGGAAATTTGCTAAGCGGTGGCGACGTTCGTTTAAATCGCAACAGGATTCCGTGCGATCCTCGTTTTTAACGAGAGGTCCGGGGTCCCAGCGAACTTTAACCGTTAGTAATTGCCGGTTGTTTGTCGATAAATCCAATCCTGTTGGCGGTTTAATTGGTCGTCGCGTATCCTCCTCGCGTCACGACGCGCCCCGTAATGACCAAAACCGACGACGTTTTTCCATTATTTCTCTCCCCGTTTCTCCGTTGGATCGGCACGTCCGCTTTCACCGGGACTTTCTTGCCTGCTTTCTCCGGTTTCTGGACAGTCGACCGGACCGCCCGTCGATCCGACAAGGAAAACTGCAGTCCCGAGAGCTCTGCAACAGGCTACTCGATCCATAAATGCAATACCCTCGTCGGCCCTTGCGGTAGCGGAACCAACATTCGCGAACCAACCCTGCTGGGTGCAGTGTTTTCGTATGGCCGTGTGACAAAGGGAAAAAACATTTTTCCCCGAGATTTTTGTTTTTTTTTTTTGTTTTTTATTAATTTCGCCGGGAATTTTTGGGTTGATTGGCCACGGAATTCACGAGACTACATTCCACGTAAATTTTTGTCTCGGCGTTTTGGCTCGCGAAATGGGAACTGAAAAATGTTTTACGTGACTGTTCTGCTCACAATTTTTTTAATAAACTACTGGACATTTGTGCAACATAGTGTTCAGTTCGTTTTTGCTTTCGGGAGGTTCTGTAAAAAAATCCACAGTCCATTTATTATACAAAGGCCACCACGAAACTTTGTTCAGATTTTTACAAAAATTGCGACGGGTACCGGGGTTTCGGTATATCAATAATTTCCGAAAAGAGACGTCGAGGAAATTGCTCGCCGCGTTTCTCTCGGCCGAGCAATATGTCTGGAAGAGTTTCAGAAGAATGGCCGGTAATTTTGGAAGATTTCGCATTTTAAAGGTAGTGGGGTTAGCTTCCGTCTCGGCGATGACGAGGAAATATCGCGATAATTTCATGGGAGGTGGGGAATAAACAGTCCTCTTTCGAGCCTGGTCCGTTTTCGTTATTGCGGAACAGGGAAAAATGTGATCGCGCTTTATGAAGGGACTCCTTCCTGTTCCACGCCGCCGCTTCTTTGTTCCTCTGGATGCTCTCCTCCAGATTGCGATTTATTCGCGCGACGGATGCGAAAACGGAGGAGCCCATCCCCGAGGTTCAAAGTTCCGGTCTCTCTGCTGTTGAAACGAGATATAGCGTACGGCAAGATCGGAGACGCGACCAGAATTTTGCGAGGCGAGCATGACGTCGGGACGACGACTGCCTTGTTTCGGCGAATTTAAATATTGAATTTGCATAGAGGGGAGAACGACAGAGGAAGCATAAATAGAGACATCTTACGGAGATTCGCGGATCGCTTCACAGAAAAGCGATCTCTTTGCATTATAACGCCCCAGCGACCCTTTGTTTTGACGACTGAAATTCGGTTCATCATTTTACCCCGTGTCTTTGCCTGCTGAGTGTGTTTCACGCCTTGCCTGTTCCGTTCATACGAACGATCGAAGAAATTCATGATACAGGGTCTCTCACCTAACTCGAGCATCTAAAATATCTCGCTTGTTTTCTCTGATAGCAAAAAATTGCAGAGTTAAACATTAGTTTTTTTTTTTTTTAATGGAATGATATATTTTTATTATCGCTATATGATATCCGAGGTCAAGACGAATCCAATTACCTGTAATATTATGACCTTCGCGTGACCTTGAGTACGAAAAATTCATGAAAGTAGGATACTTGATGTAAATAGTGAAATAACGATGACATGATCCCCCTAGGGTTTCAAGAAATGCTCTTGAGCTGTATATTATCAGTTACTTGACAATGAAGTCGACTCTGTTCTCTTTCAAACTTTTGGAAACGTTCAAATTTTTCGAAAGAATCTTTTTCTGTCTGTCCGTACGTTTTGTCCACCTTGTTTAAACAGCTACATGTTCACCAACAAATTTTTCTTGTCAACCAACATGCCATTGAATAGAAAATACTGTATTTAAATGTCATGTAAAATACAAAGGGTTAAATGTACTACGAGGGTCGACTATTCAAACCATCTAAATTAAAACGTTCTGCTTTTATTTTTCCACGAGATCGATTCTGTCCATTCTGCGCCATCGATCGTTTGAAAAATTGAATCCGGAACCGTTTATTTTCCCGAAATGGCCTCTTTGAAACGCACCGTACAGACTTCTATTAAGAGAAGGGGGAATGTTTTACATTACGTAGAAAATTAAACAATTTCATGTTTCTTTCTCTCGGCAACCATTCGACCGATCGAGTTGAAATTTGATGTGCTTTTACTACTAAGCATAATACATATTGGCAGCCGAAGGCTTTCACAAAATTCAACCTACAGCAGAATTGGCATAATTTCCGGAATCGTCTAAGTAGAAGGTAAAAACGCAAAAAAGTTCTCACATTGATAGGATTGTATAATTTTTTGTATTTGAAGTTGGTAGCTGTAGTAGATTCTGAGAAACAGGAACACGAAGTTGTCTGGTTTTCATTGTCTACGCAGTAGAAACAGACGTCACTAGCCAGACAGACCCGTTATACGTTACAAACTCGTAGAAAGAAATGGAAACAAATTGGTTCATTTAGACTAGGGATTTCTATGTGAAATACTTCTCTGTATCAACTTCGAGGCACTTGAACCGAATAAAAATTTGCTTTTTCTTGTTCTAACAAGTTGATGATGCTGTATCGATGCTCTTGAATTCTGTTCCGACTCACGCAATTTTCATCTTTCCTGTACATCGCGCACCTGTCCGAAACGGTGGACAACGGGACGTATATTCTTGGAACAGTGACGAGTAGCAGGTTCGCAATAAAGCTCCCAGCTTTCGGCGGACCGTCCGCGATGGACGGCTCGCGGATCGACAATGGTCCCGTGCGAAATTCATTCTGTCCCGTTGGATATAATCCTTGCGCTGTCGCAACGGTTCGTTCGACCGTTCGTTCCCACCAGTCGGTGTGGTCGACCGGTCGCGTTTCCGCCCCTGGTAATTGTTCCGGCGAGCTTCGTCGGCGATTCGGCGTACAAAAAGCTCGTCAACGAGCGGCCGGAGCTCGACACGAGGTCGTTGATCCCGCGTTCTCGTTCTCCTTCTCTCTCTTCACTGCTCCGTTCTCTCCCACACCCATCTCTTTCTCACTCTCTCTCTCTCTCTCTCTCTCTCTCTCTCTCTCTCTCTCTCTCTCACTGCCCTCTCGTCGGTCTCTCCGACAGGAGAGAGCTTTTCTTTCGCGCGAAAGAATTGCCCTCGGCCCCCCTCACCCCCTTCGCTGTTCCCGGAGTCGTCTAGACCCAGACAAGAGGCACCAGACATCGGGAACCTGGACGAGCATGATGAAAACCCGGACAGCTATCTTTCTCTCTCTGTCTCTCCCTTTTTCGAGCATGAGTCGCAACTGGACTCTCGATAGCTCCGAAACTAGACCGATAGCAACAAGTAGGGTACCGGGGAATCGATTGTCTCCACTGGACTACGCAACTTTGTGCAAATAGCAATTGTTTGTTTGGATTGGTTGACGGAAGATTCGTAGCGTTTGCTAACATTTTGCCACTGTGTTTTGCACATGGATGTTCTATATTTTTTTGATTTTTCCTTGGCCATATACAGGTGAGAGAATGCTCGTGTATTTTTTTGACAATGGTCATTTCATTTGTTATGTCCGGACAAATTGTTGAAGTTGATCGTGTTCGTAGTTTCACCTGCCGCTCTGTCTCGTTTGAGGAAGTTCAATATTGTTTTCAATCGTCCAGCTCCTAATACGGGTTGCAGAATGTACCTGCATTTTTTATAATGATTTTTTCATTTGTTGCGTCTGGAACAATTTTTCGAGTTGATCGTGTCGGTGTGGTTTTTGATTCCAGTAGAAATGTATGTAGGGTAGTGTTCAAAGTGCTGTAACTTGGTAAAAAAAAATCGTAGAGCAATGTATCTTCGCTCATTTTCAAATCAGAAGCCTCTACTTTTGATAGATGAGTAGATTTTTTTGTTCGAAAACTTCTTTACATCCTGCAATTGGCGAAGACCTGAAGAGGTCTCGTTTTAAGGATTTTATAAATTCAAACGTCGCTACGAAGACTAAAAAATGTTCTCCGCGACTTAGACCACCACGATTTCAAAGATTGAAACTTCCTCTTTGCAACAAGACCTTAAAACTTGATCTACAATTTCTTGTCACCGTTTCGTCGAGCTTTGAATGAAAAGTGTGCCCACGAAATGTGACCAAAAAGAATCTAAACCGAACAATTAATTTTTAGAAAAGCGTGATCCAGATGAAAACAGATTTCTTTGCTAATTGGAGGTTGGCGGATCGCATTACGCGTCCAGGTTGTCGAGCGTCTGGTCACTATGCAGGCCAGAAAGGGTAGTAAGTCGACAGTAGATAGTAGGTCGCGAGGAATTTGTTTTCCTAGACAAGGTAATTCGCATAAAAGCCTCGGGACACAACTTTCCCGAAACTCCGTGTGAAAAAGCACGTTCCTAGCGCGGCAAGAACGGCAGATCGCCGGGGGCTAAGTGCCAGGTCTAATTATCCGCTGACCTAACGAACTGCGTTTCCCGCATCGTCGGAATATCAGAGCTCATTCGAACAAGGGAGAGCAACCCCCCGGTCCATGCGAATTCCTCCGCGCAAGAAACGTATATTACGGCACGAGGACACGCGTTCCATTACCAGAACTTATGATGATTGGACGACACGGTTTTTCCCAAGACCACCGGAAACCGGAATCTTCCCATTTTCCGCTGCCTTCTTTCACCGAAAAGAATCGCTTCCCTTTCGCGATACTCGCTGTACTGTTAGCATCTTGCTCGAGCCACTCCTTTGGTCGTTTAACAGTCGTCATTTTCTATCGCTTCATTCAGCATTCGAGTTGCTTCTAATTTCTAATAAAATTAATTTGTGTCAACTGGAATTTATATGCTTGATATCTAATTAACTTGGCCAATTCATTTTCCTTTGAATTCTTTGTTTAAATACGGAAGTCCTCGTTAACTTAATATGACTGCGGTAAAGATTCCAAAGTAGACATTCAATTAATTTGTACGATTCGTTTTCTGTTGAAATGAAATGTACTGAGATATTAAACTCTTGTTGATGCGAGAAAACTATTGTATATATGCAAGGTGTCTCGGGTTTTTCCGGCAAAACTACAAGTAGGAATTATTTAATTATTTAATTATTTAATTATTTAATTATTTAATTATTTAATTATTTAAGTATTTAAGTATTTCTACAAGTAGAAACAAGAAAAAAATGTTATTTCAAGTGAAAAGTTCGAATCTGAAGTTAGATGATGAAATCGTGGTGAAAATGCCAGAAGTGTTTTCACATGAGGAACACGCTAATATTCATCGAATAATCTTCCGTTACCAAACTCAATTTCATTTGTTGATAACTTTGTAACGAGGCGTTTCTAACCGAACTTCAAGTAACATTTTTTTCTTATTTCTACTTGTTGAATAAGCTCCCGCAGTTTTGCCGGAAACCCCCGAGACACCCTGTATAACTCGTTTTATGCTGAATCTTTTATCGAGATACTACACTTTAGTAAAATCAATTTCTGTTTCTGTGCAGTAGAATTTCTAAAGTGAAGCTCTCGTTAATGTGTGTACCGTGAAGCTTTGCGAAAGCAAATACTAGCTCGAAACAGAAAAATTTGTTTGCAGTAGAATTTCTAAAAAACAGAGATCAGATTGATGCGTAGAACTGGCGTTTTGTTAAATTTTAGAATTTCGTAGGATTAATTTGTATGCAGTAGAATTTTCATAAAAGAGATCAGACACGGTAAAATCTTTTTCTCTAAATTCTACAAAATTATTTTTTTTACACGGGAATCTTTTAATTCTCTTAAGATGAAAGCGATGACTTGTCACAAGCAACATTAATTTATCAATTTCGTATTACTCTTACGAGCACATATTTTCAAAAAGACAAGGCGGTCCTTCTTTTATGTCGAGTTGAATCAAGCGCTCTGCCAACGAATCAAAGTTTTCTTTGAGTCAGGTGTTAACAAAGGACCATCGAGATTGAGAATCTGCCAGATGAGTTCACAATTCAGATGCGAGTAATATCCGCGGAAAAAAATAGCCGACAAAGAATTTTGAGAGGAGTTAAAAGCTTCTGCGCAAAGAAAGGAACGGCGAACAAGTTACAACTTCTTCGCAGAAGATAACGCGCCATTTCCTCCGTAATTTAGAAAGGAAATCGCAAGAATAGAGTACACTTTTCACGTAGCTTTTTCTTCATCTTCCTGGACCGTACTGCACGCGTATTTACCTCGCGGACATTTTTAATCCGTACCCGTGCCACTGTTTGCAAAACGTTTCTCTCTATCTCCGGTGCAAAATTTTCCAAAGATCTCTTTGCATCGCCTCTTAAAGAGTGGAATTTTGAGAAATGTATCCTCTAAACTGCATTTCTAAATTCGAAATACTAACTAAACTACAACTATTTGAAGGTACAGTACATTCTGAGAAATTTCGATTGCGTTTTTCTCAAGTCCAATTTTCATAATTCCATCCTAGTATCATGATTAAGTCAAGATAATTTTTCTTTTCGTTTTTTGTAGACCTCTGAAGTGTAGAAGTCGGCAAAAAATCAATTATCGCAGTACCTTCGCTTAATTTTAAAAAATTAACTGGTAGCGAAGGACTTCCCCGTCTTTTAGAGAAAAAATCGCAAAATTTCATATACAAAAAGGGCATTTTTTGATATTTTCTTTGCCTAAAAATTTGTGAATGTGACTTAAACCTATACGAAAGAATAAAAAAAAGTCTGATTCTACAAAGTTTGCTAGTTTCTTGGAAAAAAAATCGCAAAGTCCCACAACACGCTCCAGCCAAGAATAAAAATGTGTATAATTTAGAATGCGCTGAATCCCTTATAATAAGCTCGATTCCAATTACCCCCTTCTCCGAAAATTCTCGAATACTATTAAAACACAACCAAAACAGCAGACGGACGTCCGACAACAAAAAGTTTTTTAATTACCGCGGGAAGGAATCACAAAGTTACGCGTTCCTGTCGCGTTCCAAGCTAGAATAGCTTCTTGAGATGCTGTCGACAGTCTGCAAAAGCGAGTTGGCTTATTGTTATCGTTGCAATTTACATTTTCTTGAGTTAAACGCTGCCTAGCGAACGGAAAGCAGCGTCGACTACAGTCAACGAGTAAGAAACTTCAACGCGTTTTCCGGCGGAGACGTGAATTACCTCGGCTCTCTGTGTACAGTATGCATGTAAATACGTGTACACACGTCTTTCATAGCGAACACGGTGCTTGGCGCGTTATCCCTAAATACATGTTCCAAGCAAGTATTTGTTCATTATTCGTGTGTCATATTATCGACGCATAACTGACATTATCAGCCCGGATCGTTGCAGCTCCTTTGGAATGTTCATCTTCAAGAAGATGATATCGCAAGAATTCATGTTAATTAAAATGTTTAGTTAAAATGTTTGACAATTTATGTGGAACTGGAGTGAAATTTAATTTCCTGTATGGATAATTTCAATATCTTAAAAGAGATGTCTTTAAAAAAATTCTGGATAAGGAAATAGTTTTTCCTGTTTATATACAGCCTGGAGAATATTCTTATATATTTTTCTAATGATCCTTTCGTTCGTTGCATTTTGACAAATTTTTGAAGTCGATCAAGCTTCAAAGTTGTTCAAGCTGCTGTAACTCCGTGAAAAAGAAAATCGTAGAACAATGTATCTCAGCTCGTTTTAAAGGCGAAAGACTTTGAGTGAATTCGAGAAACTTTCTTTACATTCTTTACACGCAGACAAATTTTACTTAGCTCTGTGATCTTGTAATTGATGCTCGAAAAATTGATTTCGCATAAAGATCCGCAGTCTGTCTAATAAAAAGTTGATTATCTACACAAAATATAAAGAAAAAAAGTCGAAGAACAAAATGATTAAAATATATCGATTTTTATACTTTTTGGTTACAAATAATAGTTATCAGTGTCCAAAAAATTGTATCCTTCTCGACAACTGTTATCGACATTTCGGTTACTTATAACCCTTATTTGTAACCAATACGATTTTAGTCGATGAAATACTTGTTATTCCATGACTTTTTCTCATTTTGATTATAACAGTTGTGATCCGTACCTTGCATTGAAAGGTAAACCAGATGCAGATCAAAAGGCATACTAATTTACCAACTGTAGATACGTTCCTCTGACGATAAAAGTGATCTCGGTCGGTATGAAAATGCACTTTACCACCGCAAAATGACAACAAAAATTGCGACTATGAAAATCGAAAACAGTCTATTAACGAAATTGATGGGTAACAATACTCGAAACGCGTCGGTACCCGCGGTTGGTACTTTAACACGAAAAACAATGCCGCGACATGGAGAGGGAGAGAGAGAGAGAGAGAGCGAGAGAGAGAGAGAGAGAGAGAGAGAGAGAGAGAGAGAGAGAGAGAGAGCCCGGAGAGTGGGCTCGCCTGTTTCCCGGTGTTGTTTCACCGGTGTGTACACACGTTTCCCTGTGTCTACACACCTGGCCGTGTACAGCTTACCCTGCGGGAGGTCACAGACACAGGAACCTATTAAGGGCTGTAATGGAAATTAAATTTATGAGACTCGTTTATTACCTTCGAGATTAGAATTTGCGACGACGCTTTTACCCGGCAAATTCTGTTTCCAACGGCGGATTCTGTTTCAACGGGATTAGCAAATTGGAAATTTTCATTAATATTTGAAAGCTGTGCTAACCGGATCTGAGGATCGGAACCAAGGCGTTCTGAAACTCTCGGTTCCGTTGTAACGCGAGGTTTAGCAGAATGAATTTTAATGTCGTTTATGAGAATCCTCGGAAGATCGTCTTTGTGATTTTATAGTGTAATTTGGAAAACTGATTTGGAACCTGGTGGTATAGACAACATTTGAGATGTCCTATTGTTTGTCTGAACCGTAAACGGTCTGAGAAATATTTGCTGCAGTTTTTACGAAGTAAACTGCGGAAAATAGGAATTTACTTAAAAGTGCATGATTGTTGCGACGGCAACACCGAAGGTCGACCGTACCGGACCGTTCCTCCGGGCGACAAAGAGACATACCTGAAAGGGATGTACCGTAAAAAACACGTGCAAACTATGTAAAAACGACCGAGAAAATTAATTTATGACCACCGCAATTCGGCAATCCCGACCCCGACAGATGGACAGCACATGCCGACCAAACTAACGAAACGACGAACGTAAAACACAATAAATCACCCATTGACGAACGAAGACAAAACCAGGAATTTCCCGACAGTCTCCCACTCCCATCAACTTGAAACTCCTCCCAATGCACCCACGTCCAATTACAAAACGCTATATTTTCCCACCTAACTCCAAAATCATCCAATCACGAAAAAACCGAACTGACGATGGACAGGACACGACAAGACAGATCAGAAACAAATCGAACGGGCTGACGGACGAGACGAACTCTCCGAAGCAAACAACTATATCGCGAACCATCAGTTAACAGTTAAGAATTATCGAAAACGAACATTTATATCGCGAATCATCGTGTACCATCGAGGATAAAGTGGACGCAATAAAACAGTGTAACACCCTATACCCCACCAAGGTGCTCAATATTACCCGATACATATTGAGAGAAGGCAACGGGAAATCATTCAACGTTGCCTTCGTATACAATGATAATTGTGCTTATGAAATGTAAATGGTAGATGATTATGCAGAATTGCATTTTCATGTTAAAGTAGGTATGTGAAATATACAGTGTAAATTCAAATTTTTCTGTGATCTCTTGAACGAAACAGATTTAGTCTAGTCCAACAAATAATCAATTTTTCTAGCCTCTGAAGAATATTCGGAGATGTAGATTTATCTAAAAAAATATGTCCAATATCCTTATAAAATTCTAGAAAATAATTAATCTTCCTCGAAAGTCTCTAAAGCATTTTCTAACGAGCAACGCCTGACGAAATTAGATCATCGTTGCTCAGGAACAATCAAGCTAATGATCGCAGAGCAATTTTCTACGGCATCTTCGCTCCCAAGAAAAGAATAATAAAAGCACCCGAGGGTGGTGCAACATGATCCAATAAATTTTGAACACAGTCAACCGAGCGCAAGATAGCAATTCAGCTTGCAATAGATTACCTGCGCCGTAGCAGCACCGCATAAAATATGCGAGACGCGGTACGACCGCCTTTATCTCTTATTCTTTTAGAATATCCAAAGTTTGAAGCGACAGCGTGCATACGCGTGCGTGAAGGGGTGTGTCGGGCCGCGTATCTCGTAAGAATACGTTGTGGAAGGCCTCCTTCCTTCCTCCCTCGCTCGCTCCGCCGAAGCAGCTTTCTTTCTCTATCACCGGCCGGAAATTGCTATCTCCTCGGTTTCTGTTCCTCTCGAAAAGGAAACGTTGCTTCGCCCGCGCGAGTTGGAAAGTCACGTTGTTACACGGCAAGCGAGGTTTTCTCGTCAACGGGTCCCCGAAACTTGCTCGCGAGTCGTTCCGAGGATGATGAACGAACGCTTTTCCCCCGTCTGAATTTATTAAGTTTCGCGTCGCCGGGATTTCCGCGCGTTGAGTCTCTGCGGTCGGGATCGAACGCTATAGATCCGAGAAATTGGAAGCCGCGCTCATCTTCGGGGAACTAGATTGAAGTTTTATAAGAACCCCGGGACGTGATGGATACCTTTCAAAAAACCGGGATCCCCGAGACTCTTAGGAATTTCTGAAGGTTCCCCGTTGTTCGGGGAAAATTAATTTATTTTTTTGGAGAACGCACGCGCCCAGCTGGTCCAGATGAATTCCTCATTTTGTGATTATTAAAATTATTCGGATACTTGAAAATTGATCAATTTTATTTATTTGAGCATTTAGTATACTCGAAATCGCGTGAAATTCAAGTCAGTGAAGTCTTGTCAATTTTATTTCTCAGTTGGTTTAGTGTCACTTTGATGACTAGTGTCTGGCACATTACTTTCTTGGTTCTATCTAATTTTTTCCGTCACAGTTTCATTTCCAAGTTACTTCATTAACTGGCGCTACTTAATTAATTGCTTAAAGCAGAAAATTAAGAAATTGGATTTTAATTTGTTTCAGAAACTATTTCCTGATATCTTTTATTCAATTATGTCTCGAAAATTTCTTGATTTCCCAAACCAGATTACCGCGAGATAAATGAATTTTCTTAGCTGTCTGGAAATAATGTCACCAGATAAAAATTAAAATCGACCTACATACAATTCGACGACCCTTAAAAAATTAATATTTCCAATCTCTATTACTATTATTCAGAAAGATTACATAACAAACTTGTAGATAAATTTTTATTCGATAATGATGAACAGTTCAAGTTAAATATTCAATAACGATGTCAACGAACCAATCACCAATTTGTCTATAGACCAAAGAATTGCAAACAATCGTTCAGGAGGATCGAAACGTCCTCGAAGATTGGCGTGCAAAAGACACGCAGATTTAAAGTGTAGTCTATCGGCACGTTCCACGATAGTTAATTCTTCGTGACGGCAACAATGCGAGCGTATTGTTTTTCGCAGAAAAAGGCAGACGGAGGCCTTGGTTCTCGCCATTGTCGCCTCAGCTCGGTGTCTTGTTCGTTGTCGCCCTACCACTTTCGGTTATTCTCCACGGAGCCCTCGATTATTTTCTATTCAAAGCCGGCGTCGTGTCGTCCGTTCGTCAAGCGGTGTATCGTTCTCCGGATGAAACTTTCTTTTCTTTTCAAACGTCTTTCCCTCTTTCCCTCTTCCTCTCTCTCTCTCTCTCTCTCTCTCTCTCTCTCTCTCTC